>JBBBDQ010001406.1:485000-620000 GCA_037127315.1 Ascarosepion bandense | reverse complement strand
CATACAGGCAGATAAACAGACACACACACACACACACACAAACATCTTGCATTATATATACATATATATATATATTGTCATCCGCAGACAGATCTGTTTCGTGGTATCACAGCTCATCAGTACGGTTAGACTCCGATTGCTTTTTAACCCAGGATTAAAACCCGACCGAATTGGCGTCAGTCGGAGATTCTACCTCTGGGCTATGGGCGTTCGGTGGAAGAAGGCAGACCTTTTTAGCGCGTATATTATGATTATACGCGCCCAATAGCCAGAGTGCTCTAATTCATTTTACTGAATGAGCGATGCGTACATGCCAGAGTAGCTACTGTTTTTCAAATCTACCATTCTTCCAGAGTATATATATTATCGATTTTCTGTACTATTGTAAGAACTGCAACCTTGAACCTTCTGAATATCGTTTACTATGTCTTTGTCTATGGGCATCAAATTTGATTCAAATCGGACCACTCCTTCTTTTACCCGATTTTTTCGATTATCTCTTTGCGATATTTATCGGGGGTACCTCGACACAACACCTAGCTAAGAACACTCGCAGACGCTTATAGTACAACAGTGTAAATTTTCAAGAAAATCGGTTCGGCCGTTTCAGAGTCTATAGGTAACGGACACACGCACACACACAGACACGACCACACACATACACATACACACAGACAAAGTTTATATAATATGTCTGCCCTTAACATAAATTGATGACGTCCGCCTGACCAACTGTACTTATCTTATTCCATGCAAGACAACATTCTTCTCTTAATAATAATACCAGAGACCTCAAAAATAAAATTTATATATATATATCACTGCCGACAATAATTTATCTTTGAAGGTATTTAAAAAAAACTATCAAAGTATAATGAACCGGAAGTTGAAATCTGAAACACATGGACACGTGTACATCAATATTTCGAGTTGTCGTTCGACTCCACGAAATGACTACATCAGAAATCAAAGGACAAATAATAATAATAATAATAATAATAATAATAATAATAACAAAATTAGTTCACTTTCATTTAAGTATCATGTCAAAAAGTACGCCAAATAGAAACATCCTGAACTTTAAGTACATTTCCTAATATTCCGAAATTGTGCTGCAGTGGATATAGACCCGAGACGACAAATCGGGGGAGCCGAGTTCAAATTCCAGTTGAACTCCTTGCATTCACTTACGCGCAAATAACCTTGGGAAAGGTATTAATCCGCATCTTCCCCCCAGTTATGGGTTTAATAACAGGACAGATTAGGTTCTAAAGCATGGGTTGGCAACCAGTCGACCGCAGAAAGCAATGGCAACCTATTGTGGGATAATTTTTTGCCTAGTCAGTCATGTCTCTTTCGAGACATGATCGCCTAACTACGAATCATCCCATAAATCTAAACTGTTTTATTAAAAATGGAAGTGTTGATCACCCATGCTTGTATCACGTATGGCACTTAACTGACTATTTATCTCTCTCTCTCTCTCTCTCTCTCTCTATATATATATATATATATATATATATATATATATATATATATATATAATCACATCACTTGACAAGACACAAACGTGTTGAAATAAAATGGCTACTTTTGTAGTGATATTGTAACATATCCATGTTATAATTTATGAATAAATATTATTAGCTCTACTTTTGTATTGAGCACTTTTTTAAAAATAGTGTTTCTTTGGACAAGGAATATATTATTCCAGCAATACTTGTATATATATATATATATTATATATATATATATATATATATATATATATATATAGTGTATCGAGGAAGCAGATAATTTTCTAAACATATATGGTTAAATAAAGAACACGTAAGAAAAAAGTCTCTTTCACTTATAACAAGCTTCTCCAAAGATTCAATAAGGACGAATGATTTGAATATCCTAGAGACAGTATTTTTAATTGAGGTATAGTTTCAAAGGTCAGATACGTGTCACGTGAGACAAAGCAATGAATAGAATCCCATTAGAAATTTACGAACTGCGTCTGCTATTCGTTGACTTTTATCGTCGCAGAGCAATGTTTATGTCAACACAAGATAATATCATCTTTGATGGTGGATGTCTTTATGTTTACGTCCGTGTAACCTTGAAAATGGCGCATATGAGACAAAAGCTAGGATAATAAAAAAATATCCAAATTAAAGCCAGAATACGATGCTTAGAACGGCTCATGATTGAACATAATAAACATTCATTGTCTGTCATATTTAACAATATATGTTCAGAAAATATATATATATCTACATATATGTATATTAGTATTTTTGTTTGTATACCTATGTTAATATATCTGTCTCACTCTATCAATTTATCTATCTCATATTTATTTACGATGTAATAAGATCCCAAGTATGAGCTTAAGTCACTGATGCCTCCTCAACAGGTGTTTACTCGTGCAACCAGACTGGCAACTGGGTCCCACCCATTCACAGTCAGGTTAGCCAAATGCAGACGACAATTCTACTCCTGCAGCTTCCTCTCTCGCACTTCCCGCCTGTGGAACTCACTCCCGTATTCTTGCTTTCCTGACGGCTACAACCTCCAGAAATTTAAATGCAAAGTCAATACTCATCTACTAACCACTGGCCTCTAGCTCTCTCCCCTCCCCTGTATAATCTTCACTTTCTCTCCGCTCATGTATCTGTCATTGCACCTGCTTTCTCAGCTTTCTATTGTTCCTTTCTAACTAGCTTGTACTCCTCACTCTTTTCTAATTAATCTTTTTACATTTACGTAACCCCCTGCACATCAGTGGCGTTTCCGCCGTGCTCGGGGTGAAATGATTAAAAAAAAAAAGTAGGTATATACGTTGACGACACTACAGTATAATCTCGCCTCGATCAAAATTCTGACGAGGCTGACAAAGCAATTCTGGCTGCCGAGCTTGTAAAGGACCACCAATCCGTGGTGGACTGGGGTACGAAATAACTCATGAAATTTTATGCTTCTAAAACGAAACTGCTATCTATTAACCATCACAGACAATCGTTCCTACTCCCCACTCCACCAATTAGGCATGGATCAGGCTAGTCTCCCTGAAAGTAACTGCACCTCCTCGGGTTAACTCTCACATCAGACCTCAAGTGGAATGACGATATAGAATCCATAGCAAATCCGCTGATAAGAAGGTTGGTTCCCTCTGCAGGGCCAGGAAGTTTTTCCCGCCTGAAACAATCCTGCACATATAAAAATCTACCATCCCCCCGTGCATTGAATAATGCTGCCATATCTGGCCGGGTGCTTCTGTTATTCATCAAGGTGTCTTTGACAAAATCCAACGGAGAATCTGTAATGTGATCGATCCCGACTTTCAAGCTAGGATACAGTCGCTTTTTCACCGACGCAGTGTAGCTTCCATGTGTCTCTTCTACAAATACTTTCACGGCGTCTGCTCCAATTTAGCCCACTGGTACCCACTATATATGAATTTACTCGAGCCACAAAATTAGAAACTAGGTCCCACCCTTTTACTGTGAAACCAATAAAATGCAAACGCAAATTCTACTCTATCAGCTTCTTTTCTCGCATTTCCCGCCTGTAGAATTCCCTTCCGTTTACTTGTTTCCCCGACTGCTCAATCTCCAAGAATTTAAATGTAAATTCAATAGTAATCTCCTATCTCACTAACTTGCATCCTCTCTCTCATGCTCTTTTTTCGTCCACACCACTCACATCAGTATTCTCATCATTATCTTACCCACTTCCTGAATACACCTGTAATCTGTCATTGTTTCTCATAACATTTCTCCTAAGTAACCCCCTGCACAACAGTGGCAGTAAACTGCCTTGCTTGGGGCGATATGATTATAAAACAAAGAATCCATCAGGAGTCTCAGCCTTCTCTTATCCACTTCCTGACACCTCCTATAACCAGTCCCTCTTTCTCATAACTTCCCTCCTATGTAGCCTCTTGCAAAACAGTGGCAGTAAAATGTCTTGCTTGGGTGATATGATTATAAAAAGAAAAAAAAATGTCTATACTATTATAATGTTAGTATAAAGTGGGGGATCAATTTTACATTACAATCAATATATAAACCGATCCCCCCTATGTAAACCCATGCAAAACAGTGGCAGTAAAATGTCTTGCTTGGGTGATATGATTATAAAAAGAAAAAAAAATTCTATACTATTATAATGTTGTTATAAAGTGGGGGAATCAATTTTACATTACAATCAATATATAATCTGATCCCTCACTTTATGGTCACAGTCATCCTTCTCTTACCCACTTCCTGACACCACTTATAGCCTGTCACTCTTTCTCATAACTTTCCTCCTATGTAACCCTCTACAAAACAGTGGCAGTAAAATGTCTTGCTTGGGGCGATATGATTAATTAAAAAATTTAGTATATATATCTATCTTCTTTTCAGTTTGTATATCTATCTTAATCAGTTTCTTTATCGCTCTTTATAGCTCTTTCTCTCTCTCTCTCTCTCTCTCTATATATATATATATATATATATATATAATGCATATATGTATATATACAGACATATATATATATATATATATATATATATATATATAGTTTACCTCTTTCCTTCTTTCTCGCTATCTTTTCACGTGTGTTCATCTATCGCTCAATCTAAATATAGTTATTGGTTTTTAATTCAATAGATTTCTTTTTCAGTCTGTTTTATAGCTTTTTGTTTGGAAAGCTTTCCCTGTTTACGCTAATCTGATTTCTATTTCGACAAAACAATCTGGTCTCTAAGTAGATTATTCATTTTTTTATTAGCTTTCTCTACAGGCAATGAATAACTCGTCAATACTCTTGCGCGATTATATATAGTCTGGTTTTTAAAACATTACTAAGAATGTTTGCTCCTAATATTTTTACGTGAAAAATTAAAACCACAACACAACACAACACGAGCTAATAAAGAGGCGGTGTCGAGGTAGAAGAAGCAGTTCGCATTTGTAAACAAACCTTTTCGTCTTTTTGCATTTGTTTCTTCCTGAGAATCCCTTTCGTTTGATATCAGAAATTCATTTCTTTGCTTTTTCTTTGTTGTTTTTCTGTCGTCTTCTAAAAATTCGTTTAAACAAATTACCACTGTTTTTGTTTGCATTATATAGCTTTGTTTTGCCACTGTTTTTTTATAAATATATCCTGTTTATTAAGATGAAGTAAAAACGAAACACAAGGCTCAAAATAATAGTTTTGTTTTGCTAAAGATCAAAATTAACCAAGGGTTCATTTGCTCAAACACACACACACACTTAACTGTCACACACACACGCATATATATATATATTAGTCATCCACATACAAGCCCGTTTTGCTGTATCACAGATCATCAATGTGACTAGACATATCCACTTGCTTCTGGCCGGGATAGAAACTCGACCGATTTGGTGTCAGTCGGAGTCTCTACTCCCTAAGCCATCGGCGCATGGCATCAGAGAAGGGAAATTTTAACGTCTTGTATATAATCAGTGTATACAGACGCCAGTCACCGAGAGAACTCAATTCATTTCTGAAGAGTCATGCATTATAGCCGAAGTGGGAAATGTTTTTAAAATTTTCTTCTCCAGAGAGCTCAATCGTAATGAGAGCATAATATATTAGTCATCCACATACAAGCCTGTTTCGCTGAATCACAGATCATCAATGTGACTAGACATATCCACTTGCTTCTGGCCGGGATAGAAACTCGACCGATTTGGTGTCAGTCGGAGTCTCTACTCCCTAAGCCATCGGCGCATGGCATCAGAGAAGGGAAAATTTAACGTCTTGTATATAATCAGTGTATACAGACGCCAGTCACTGAGAGAACTCAGTTCATTTCTAAAGAGTCACGCATTATAACCGAAGTGGGAATGTTTTTAAAATTTACTTCTCCAGAGAGCTCAGTTGTAATGAGAGCATAATATATTAGTCATCCACATGCAAGCCCGTTTCGCTGATATATATATATATATATATATATATATATATATATATATATAAAGAAAATAACTAACCTAAAGGACCAACGAACCTATCAAATCTTGGTAGGTTTGTTGGCTCTTTAGGTTAGTTACTTTCTTTGTTTGCTGTACCTGTGTATTGGGCGCTTTTTTGTTGTAGGTTACTCGTCTCCGGTTTTTTTCTTTGGGCTACGTACTTTGACTGATGGTCAAGTGCTTAGCTCGTTCTTTTTTTATTACCATTTTTTCATTCCACCTATGTACACAGAGGGTTTTTCGAAACGAGTATAGTGATAAGTTTACATTTATATTTATATATACATATATATATATATTGTCATCCGCAGACAGATCTGTTTCGCCGTATCACAGCTCATCAGTACGGTTAGACTCCGATTGCTTTTGTACCCAGGATTGAAATATATATATGAGAGTTATTATCGCCTCTACAGAATTGTATCAAAACTTTTACAATGCACTATATATATATATATATATATATATATATATATATATATATGTTGTATCGAGGCAGCAGATAATTTTCTAAACATATACTGTTAAATATAAGAGACCATGAATGCCTATTTGTATAATCATGAGATGTTCTAAACATCGTATGTTGGCTTTAATTTCAGACAACAATTATCCAACATTCGCATAGTTTTTATTATGATGGTACTAATCTTTCGGCTCACACGAGCCAACTTCAGAGAGGTTACAGGGACCTGAACATAGCATTTGATGGTAGATGTCTTCATGTTAGCGTCTCTGTAACCTCTCTGAAATGGTCTCGTGTGAGCCGAATGCTTAAAAACAGCATAATAAAATATTATCCAAATTTGGATAATTTTTGTCTTTATTTTCAACTGAAATTAAAGCCAAAATACGACGTTTAGAACGGCTCATGATTAAACATAATAGACATTCATTGTCTCTTATATTTGACAGTATATGTTTAGAAAAAATCATATATAGATGTGTGTGTGGGCATTGTGGAATTTTGGCTACCAAAAAGCATAAAAATCGTTCTCAATGTACCACACACACACACACACACACACACACACACACACACACACATATATATATATAAACAGTAGCTACTCTGGCATGTAAGCATCGCTCATTCAGTAATGGATTAGAACACTCTGGCTATTGGGCGCGTATAATGATAATATATGTGCTAAAAAGGTCTGTCTTCTTCCACCGAACGCCCATAGCCCAGAGGTAGAATCTCCGACTGACGCCAATTCGGTCGGGTTTTAATCCTGGGTTAAAAAGCAATCGGAGTCTAACCGTACTGATGAGCTGTGATACAGCGAAACAGATCTGTCTGCGGATAACTATCTATCTATATATATATATATATATATATATATATATTCAAACATGCATACATTAGGGCCTTGAAAACTGATGGCGTTCCCAGAACTGCGTGAATCTATTTTCAGATGGTAACGCTTACACAAGGATATCCTATAACCAAGTTTGAAATTCAGTGTAGGTCATTTCACCGAAATGTATACAACATTGTTTTCTTGGCTAAATCTCCAACAGTTTAAACGCCACGTCTATTGCCATCTTTCATCCCTTTCACTTTCATCCTCATCTTATCCTCTCCACAATATATTCCAAGTTTCTATCACTTATTTTTTAAAAATTGCTCAATACTAAATAGTGCAATATATATATATATATATATATATATATATATATATATATATACATAAAGAATCACAAGATAGCCAAAACCTACCGCGGTTTCACTGACGAGCCGTTGTGTGAAATCGCGGTAGGTTTTGGCTATCTTGTGATTCTTTATGTGTCTTTGCTCTACTTTTGCTTTTCATTTGTACTTTTGCATTTGTTTGTATTTGTATCGAGCACTTTTTCTGCTTTTTTTGTGGTTGGTTCCGTTTGGGTTTTTTTTCTTTACTGCAGAGTATCGTATGTCTTGTCTTTATTCCGCGGATTTCTTTTTTTCCCCCCTCTTATCCAACGCCTTAGTGCGACTGATGTTAACGGAATTAGATTCTGTCGGTTATTCGTTTTTCTTAAAGTTTACCTTTGTATAAAGTTAGGATTTAGATACTTACAGAGTCTGTTTAGTTATTATTTTGAATATATATATATATATATATATATATATATATATTTGTGTGTGTCTGTGTGTGTGTGTGTGTGTGTGTGTGTGTGGTGTAGATATAGAAGAATCCAAAGGCGTATCCTGTACATAAAGTGGTAGGATAACTCTCTAGGAGAGATCTAAATATATACGTATATAAATACATATAGAACAAATATATGTAAAAATTAAGACAGACACGTTATTCCATGGTTAAGTGGAAGTATGGGCCTATTTCAGGCGAACCATCTTCAGCTTCCCTCTTTACTGCAAAGAAGATTTTACAAGAATCTTCCATGGTTAAGTGTAAGTCAGGCCTATTTCAGTCGAACCATCTTCAGTTTCCTTCTTTATTGTACAGAAAATTTAATATTTTCTGTACAATAAAGAGTGAAGCTGAAGCTGGTTCGCCTGAAATAGGCCCACATTTCCACTTAACCATGGAATAACGTGCCTGCCTTAATTTTTAAATATATATATATATATATATATGTAAAAAAAAAGTTTGGATATTTGACAAATCCGTGGGTAATAAATAAGGAGAAAGGGAAAGAAACGAAGAACGAAAGGATAAGGTGAAAGGTGGTTAAACTTAAAGTATTAAATGGACACGTAGCGTCTATGTTCTAAGATATTTTCCAAATTTTTGTTAAGGAAAGCTAGATTATTGAAATGAAGTTTAACGTCCCTTTCCTCTTACGTTTTTTGTTCTCCTTTTCTTTTACTTTTTCCTTCCAAAATTTTTCTTAATATTTTTTTTTTTTACGTGACTATTTTCTGGATGATTTTAAACATTCACTGTTGTCTGATTTTGGTCTGAAGAGCGGATGGGCCTGGCCGCGAAATATTTATTACCGATGGATTTGAAAATATCCAAACTTTTTTCTTGATTATATCACTCTGTTAAATTTAGCAATAAATTTTAACATTGAGTTCTTTTTGGAGTTTGTCTCCATTGGAATGTACCTTACAAAATACCAAGGATTCTACGTTTTATATATATATATATATATATATATATATATATATATATATATAATAAACAAATACTGTCCAAAAAAAGTACATTTTTACATACCAAGAATTCTACGTTTTATATATATATATATATATATATATATATATATATATATATATAATAAACAAATACTGTCCAAAAAAAGTACATTTTTACATACCAAGGATTCTACGTTTTATATATATATATATATATATATATATATATATATATATAATAAACAAATACTGTCCAAAAAAAGTACATTTTTACATACCAAGGATTCTACGTTTTATATATATATATATATATATATATATATATATATATATATATATATATATAAATAAACAAATACTGTCCAAAAAAAGTACATTTTTACATACCAAGGATTCTACGTTTTATATATATATATATATATATATATATATATAATAAACAAATACTGTCCAAAAAAAGTACATTTTTACATACCAAGAATTCTACGTTTTATATATATATATATATATATATATATATATATATATATAATAAACAAATACTGTCCAAAAAAAGTACATTTTTACATACCAAGAATTCTACGTTTTATATATATATATATATATATATATATATATATATAATAAACAAATACTGTCCAAAAAAAGTACATTTTTACATACCAAGGATTCTACGTTTTATATATATATATATATATATATATATATATATAATAAACAAATACTGTCCAAAAAAAAGTACATTTTTACATACCAAGAATTCTACGTTTTATATATATATATATATATATATATATATATATATAATAAACAAATACTGTCCAAAAAAAAGTACATTTTTACATACCAAGAATTCTACGTTTTATATATATATATATATATATATATATATATATATATATATAATAAACAAATACTCTCCAAAAAAAGTACATTTTTACATACCAAGAATTCTACGTTTTATATATATATATATATATATATATATATATATATATATATATATATATATATAATAAACAAATACTGTCCAAAAAAAAGTACATTTTTACATACCAAGAATTCTACGTTTTATATATATATATATATATATATATATATAATAAACAAATACTGTCCAAAAAAAGTACATTTTTAAATTCAAAACTTTTTATTAACATTCTTTCCTATATATAGATATATATATATGTATATATTTGCACACACATACACACACGCACACACACACGCACATATATATATATATATATATATATATATATATATATATATATATATATATTGATTGATTGATTGTTTAATACTTAGTTGTTGGTCGTAATAGGGTTAGACCAGCACACAAATTTATTAAAACGTGTTCGATACAATTATATTGTAGAACTTTTGAATATTTTCTATTTTTAAACGAGTTATTTCGCTACCCAGATTTCTACAATGAGTGGTAGAGATTTGGGTAGCGAAATAACTCGTTTAAAAATAACTGTTACCGTGAATTTAGCGCCTGGGTAATCTTTGACCAGTGGTCTGAGCATAAGCGCTCGGGTTCTGTACTTTAAAAACCGACTATGTGTGGAAGTCGCTCCAATTGAGGAGCAAGTTAAATCAACTTACCTGTCTGACTGGAGGTTTCGTCAAATCGAATAAAATATTTAAGTGTGCTTAGTGAAGTCTTTATCAACGAAAATTGAAGTCAGATATTTAAGTATTTTGTAGCGTTCTAAATTCTCGTATATTTTTCAAATTTCTACTTGTTCATATGTTTAAAAATCAGCTCGTCTTTAAACGTGTTAATTCTAACAATTTGCTGGATTATGTGTTTCCATGCCCTACGACTATTTTACATTGAAACTCTGTACAATCACTGAAGTTAAGCAACGTCAAACTTGGTCAGTACTTAGATGGGTGACTGCTTGGGAATACCAGGTCCTGTAAGATTGGATGTGCGGGTAGTGTCACAGATACTGGCTCGGGATTTTTAATCGGAGAATTCAAATTCCAGTTTGGTCCCTTATATTCACTTGCGCGCAAATACTCTTGGGAATCGTTCGAATCCACTTCATCTCCACCCTATCTATGGGTTAAGTATTAAGTATTGTATCTCGAACAGCATTATTATCTTAAATACAAGATTTAATGCTGATATCCATCACAGGGTTTAAAAGGAGAATATGTAACGTGATCGGTCCCAACCTGGCAGCTTGTCTCCAGTCGCTTTCTCACCGGAGAGATATGGCTTCCCTCTATCTATTCTACGAATATGTTCGTGACGTCTGTTCCCACGAGCTTAGCTCATGGATGCCCACTGCACGAGAATTTACTCGAGCAACGGGACTGATAACAAGGTCCCACACATTTATAGTTTAATCAACTTCATACAGCCCCACTTCTACTTCCTCAGCTTCTTTTCTCGCACTTCCTAGCTGTGGAACTTCCTTTCGTACACTTGCTTCCCTGACGGCTACAATCTCCAAGAAATTAAATGCAACGTCAATTGCCATCTGTTGTCCAATTGACTCCAGTCCTTCTCCCGTCCTTTCCTCATCGCCTCGTTTATCTTGTTCTTTTCCTTTCTCATTCTACCCCTGGCTACTGCCTTCACACGGGTATTCCCATCCTTCTATTTCCCTTTCACCGATACCCATTGTAACTGGTTCGTCTCATCTCTTCGCTCTCCTCCTGCCTAAACTTTCACTCTTCCGTTATGTAGACAGCCGGCACACTAGTGTCGGTACCACCTTACTTGGGATGAAACGATTAAAAAATGAAATAGATTTCGGAGTCTGTAGGTAACGGACATACACACACACACACACACACACACACACACACACACATACCAACACACAGACAAAGTTTCATTTATAAATAAGTTTAGATTATATATATATATATATATAATGTGTGTGTGTGTGAGAGAGAGAGAGAGTGAGAGAGTGAGAGAGAGAACAAGAGAGAAAGATAAAAAATACTTGAGAAACAACAATATATGGATTTATTGTACGGTAGCCAACATTATAATGTTTCGGTTGTTATAACCATAATCAGGGCTTATCTATATATATAAAAGGAAATCTGTGAGTCCGTGTGTGACTGTCACCTATGCACGCCTACATTTTTTATTCTTCTTATTCTGCTTCTTGTTCTTCGTATTATTCGTCTTCTTCATCTTCTTTTTTTTTCCATTTTGTATTCTCGTATTCTTCTTCTTCTTTATCTTCTTTGTCTTCTTTATCTTCTATGTCTTCTTCAACTTCTTACTCTTATTCTCTTCATTTTTCTTCTGTTTTTCTCCTTCTTCTTTCTGAAATTTACCTGCCTACCCCCATAAAAAAGTCCTCTTTCTGCTGCCATTGAATTAAAGTTTCTGCTCAAGCAACGATCCTCCTGGTTCAAGCAAGGCACTGTTCAAAGCAAACACAATCAGGGAGAGCAACTCATTAACTGGTCAAACAAACTTAAAGAGTGGACGCACTTGATAATGCCGAATCACCATATAGCCACCGCCAACAGATACTTCTGGTTCAAGCAAGGCACTGTTGAAGGCGAACGCAAGCAGGGACAGAAACTCATAAGCTGGTCGGACAACCTTAAAGAGGGGACGCACAAGATAATGCCGAAACACTATAGAGCCACCCCCAACAGATCCTCCTGGATCAAGCAAGGCACTGTTGAAGGCAAACACAAGCAGGGACAGAAACACATTACCTGGTCAGACAACCTTAAAGAGGGGACGCACATGATAATGCCGGAACACCATATAGCCACAGTCAACAGATCCTCCTGGGTAAAGCAAGGCACTGTTGAAGGCGAATGCAAGCAGGAACAGCAACTCATAAGCTGGTCAGAAAACCTTAAAGAGTAGATGCACATGATAATGCCGGAACACCATATAGCCACACCCAACAGATTCATCTTCTACTTCAGCAGCTTTAATTGCAGCGGTGTCGTTATTCACATGAACGTCATTTTGAACGTCAGTCTCTTGAGCTCACGTGTTTGCCATAGCCACAGCCCTTCGGCTCAGCCGCTGATTACATTTACAGTCTGTATACGGATCGGCTAATTTTACATTTTAGTTTTTTGGGATCGTTTAGAAATTTTATAGGCTACTTTGACGAATATTTTGGGTCCTCAGAAAAAAAAATTAGTAATCTCTGGTCATTTTTCGATTGTTTAAGGCATGTTTGCGTATTTTATGATACATTTTCTATTCTAAATGTTAACGCCATTTTTAGCACCCCTTCTTTTTTTACGCCATTTTAAATGTTCACTGCAGCAGCCTATAGGAATTTTTCCCTTATTTTCTTTGTTTTACCATGTTTGTTTGTCCCAGTTTATGTTCTTTATTTTAGTTTTTAGGGTTTTTGTTGTTTTGTTTGTCCGTATAGATCCTGGTTTATCCTCATTCTGTGCAGTTCCATCAGTTGCCAAATAAGTAGCGTCTCTGTGCAGAAGAAGATCACTTTGAACTTCATTCTCTGAAGCTCGTACCGTAGCTGTAGTTGTAGCCTTTCTACTACGACAAAGGTAACGCTGGGATTCGTTCTCTGTAGCAATTCTGTTTGGGTGAAGCTTGCGTAGAACCTCACAATCTGAGCCTAACGCAGCTGCCATGGCCCGAGCGTTTAGGATCAAACGATGTTTACGCGAAATGTTATTCTCTAAAGCTCGTACGTCTGCTTTGGACTTTATTCGTACGTCTGCTTTGGACTTTACTCGTACGTCTGCTTTGGACTTTACTCGAACATCTGCTTTGGACTTTACTCGTACGTCTGCTTTGGACTTTACTCGTACGTCTGCTTTGGACTTTACTCGTACGTCTGCTTTGGACTTTACTAGTACGTCTGCTTTGGACTTTACTCGTACGTCTGCTTTGGACTTTACTCGTACGTCTGCTTTGGACTTTACTCGTACGTCTGCTTCGGACTTTACTCGTACGTCTGCTTTGGACTTTACTAGTACGTCTGCTTTGGACTTTACTCGTACGTCTGCTTTAGACTTTACTCGTACGTCTGCTTTGGACTTTACTCGTACCTCTGCTTTCAACCTTGAAAAACTAAGTTCATTAATCACTGAAACACCGGAGGCTGCAGTATAGAAAGCGCTTATGGATTGTCTAAATGAACACTGATCATTTTCTATTCAATTTGTAGATTGTTGTGGATGCCGGGTGAGGAACCGTCCAAAATAATGAACAACAAAACTGATATGGAGATAGTAAACTACGTTATATTGAACGTATCTGCAAACTTGAACGCAGGTTAGTAAATCCAGGAAAACTATTAGTAGAAATAAATATATACAAGTGAAGTCTTTGGGAATAGTATATCCGTGGATATTAATCTAGCTCAGAGCTAGTTTGGTCTCTGGGCAACTTCGGTATTTCTCGGAACTCTCCGATAACTGTAACGGATTTCTACGAATACTTTCCACTGCCAACTGGAAATTGGTATTTAGTCACCTTCCCACTTATGCTCAACCCTTCCTTCTCACTTTCTTTTGCTAACTTCTGCAGAATATCCTGTATTTTCTTTTCCGTGTCTGCTGTCAGCACAGTGTCGTCCGTGTATCTGATATTGTTGAGATTATGGCCCCTAATGACAAAGAATTATATATATTTATATATATATATATATATATATATATATATATATATATATATATATAGGGGTGATCCTTATATATATGTTAGTCTTTCTTAGGAATGACATTTAGTCACCTTCCCACTTAAGGCGAAATATGACACAAGGTCTTTTTTATGTGGGTCTTCCGGGCCATATAGCCCGGCCAAAAATATCTGTCTATCTTTACCGAGTCGTGATTCTACCCTTCGGCGGAACCTCGACTGGGTTAGTGCTCTCCACCCGAAAGCAGAGAGCTGACAGTGTCATAGTAACAAAGGCAAATGCCGACTGCCACTTCTGCTCTTTCTATGGCGGGTGTATATGTACACTCAGTTGAGTCCATTATCATATACAAAATGGGGAGATTCCACAACACAGACACAATGGAGGAAGCATTTCTTGTTTGTTGTCTCAAATAATTCTCGTCAATGGACTTGGCCGTCGGATTTACATACTATTCAACAGTTTTGGATTGCCTACTACTCGTTGTGCGTTTTGGTCCAGTGGATATCGGCTCGGAACGAGAAGCCGGGGAGCCGAGTTCGAATTCCAGTTGAATCCATTGTATTCACTACGCGCAAATACCTTTGGGGAAGGTATTAATGCGTTTCTTCCTTCCAGTTATGGGTTAAATAGCAGGACGGATTGGGTTCTATAGCCTTGGTCGGCAACCAGTCTACCGCAGAAAGCAATGGCAACCTACTCCGGGATAATCTTCTGCCCAGTCAGTCATGTCTCTAAAGAGACATGATCGCCAAAGCGTGTATCGCATATGGCACTTAACTGACTGACTACTCGATGAAGATTCCTGTTGACTTCACTGTCTACGCAATTAGTGTTTGGTGAAATGTATGACGTGCCTTTCCTCTCTAGGCATTTAGATTGGAGGCGCGAATTAAATCGAGAATGTGGGTCTTACATATAAAGCAATACCAGAGCGTTAAACTTACGAACCAGTGTTCGAAATCGCAAGTTTAGAAATGATTCCCAGTCTAAGACGGCACTTTTTTGGTTAAATAAACCTCACCTGCATATTTTAGTAAATTACTAGCCGTCATCAAGGAAAAATTTATCAGCAAAAAATGATAGAGTATGTGGATCGCGCAGCGCACGGAGAAATTGAGTGAGGATTTTTTTTCATAGAGGAGGTGATGTCGCTGTTTTTGCCAAACAATGTGAGAAATCTTTAATTCAAGAAATGCCTTAGTTTAAGTTTTACAAATTCGAACCTTTGATGAGCTCTGTGCAATAATTCAATTCACTACAAATGTAGTATATTTGTATAGTATGAGAATATTGTCCGAAAATAAAGCTGAATATTAACTACAGTGGCACGAATACTTACGTCGTTTCGATTTACGTCAGTTTCGGAGTTATGTCGTTAGTTCCACTCAAAATAAATCCGTTCAAATACACTGATTACATTGATTCAAAAATGTTTATATTCATCAAAAGTTCGGACCTTGATCTGCAAATTACCCGATTCTGGCTTAATTTGCATAAGACGTCTCGTCGGAGGAGTGTTTGTAAATTCTAAGGTTTTCGTTGATTTTTGTCTAACCGTGTAAATTGATTCAAATATTTTTACATACATCAAAGGGTTATGTCATGATCTACGAGTGACCCAATTTTGGAAGAAATCGGACCAAGGGTTTCAGTGGAGTAGAGTTAGTTAGAACAGAGGCACACAAACACGCAGACAGACAGACGGTGATGACTGGCGTGTGTATACACTGCTTACATACAATACGTTAAAATTTCCTTTATCTGATTCCATGCGCCTATGGCTTAAGTGGGTAGCGAACCCGACCGACACCGAATCGGTTGAGTTTCGGTCCCGACCAGAAGCAAGTAGATGTGTCTCGCCATATTAATGACCTGTGATACAGTGAAACAAGGTTGTATGTGGATGACTAATATATATATATATATATATATATATATAATGTTATTCCTTAGAAAAACTAACATATATATAAGGAGCACCCCTATATATATATATATATATAATTCTTTGTCATTAGGGGCCATGATCTCAACAATATCCGATACACGGACGACACTGTGCTGACAGCAGACACGGAAAAGAAGATACAGGACATTCTACAGAAGTTAGCAAAAGAAAGTGAGAAGGAAGGGTTGAGCATAAACCTCCAGAAAACTGGATGCCTGGTCATCAGCAAAAAGATGAGACCATATGCAAACTGTAAGTTGGATAATCTAAAATAAGACAAGTAAAAACATTCAAATACTTGGGAAGTTTTTTGACAGAGGATGGAAAATATGACACGGAGATTGAAAGACGCATTGGCATGGCCGAAGACACATTTCAGAAGCTAACTGGAGTACAAGAAAATCTCATTAGAAACAAAGAAAACTGTGCTGGATTGCTACGTGATATCTGCCCTTCTGTATGGATTTGGATGATGGACGATCTCATAAAAGACGAAGGAGAGGCTTGAGGCAGCAGAAATATGGTTTTGCAGTAGGATACTGAGGATACCATGGACAGAGCACGTGTGCAGCAATGAGGTGTTGACAAGGATGCAAACGAGAAGAAAACTGATAATAGATATCAGGAAGAGACAAATGAGGTTCCTGAAACACGTAATGCGGAAGGACTGCCTGGAGAACTTGGTACTTAAGGGTCGGATAAATGGTAGAAGAGACAGGGGAAAGTAGCGCGAGACGTACTTGTTAGGTCTGAGCAAATGGTTGGCGAAGCGATGCTTGCAAAATATACCAAGAGAAAATTTACTGAGAACGACATGACAGAGTCAAATGGAAGTCCATGATCAACTCCGTCCTGAATGGACACGGCACATGAAGAAGAAGAAGAAGAAGAAGAAGAAGAAGAAGAAGAAGAAGAAGATATTATTCTTCATTTCAGTCACATTGATATAGGCTGTGAAATGTTCGTTAAGCGCAAAATAGCTTCTTCCTTCCCTCGTATGTAATGCAAAACAAATCATTTTTTTTAATCATTTCATCCCAAAATGAGTAAAATGAGTAAGATGAGCAAATAAGATACAGTGGTATATTAAAGATAGCAGCATATGAAAAAGAAAACGTTATTAGTGGGGTAATAAAAGAAGAGGAATTAAGAAGATGGTTTATTCTAGATAAATATCTCCTTATTTTTTCTTTTTCTTGTACTTTTTGCATTTTCCCATAATAGTTTTACTATTAATTTTAATCCGTTCTTACATACTTCCTTAGTAATTTATTTCTGAAATTAATTCTTCTTATTCTCTCTGTCTTCGAACGTTTTCTGTTTTTCTCTCAAAATCTTGATTTAAAACCTTCCTTCAGTTTTCTTCTCACTGTTTATTTTTATTTGATTCGTCAGATCTTTCTTCGCTATTAAATAGTTAAAGAGCTAATTGAGTGAAGACAATAAACAATTTATCCACTGCTGAGAATCTAATTACCATTTCGCCAGTTAGAACGGAATTTCATTTGAATTTTTAGAATAAAAATTTCAATGGCTGTCGACCAAGTGCCAGAATAAATTACTTTCGAAATGGTAGACTGTGGAGATATGGTTGCGGAACTTCCCGTTAGATGTGATCATAAAATAATTTCTCTCTTATCATGAACGATTTTCATTAGGTAATTTCACAAAATTAACCTGAGGGAAAAGATTTACGTGTAAATGAATATAATGAACCCACCTGTTCTTGGAAGACAAGTTCGTGATAATATATTCCGAGCGATTACTGATTAAACCACAATCACATCCAAGCTTATCCCTCCTTGGATTCAGATATGGTTACCCATCTAGATAGGAACAGACTCGACAACCTAGTGACTTAAATTCGGTGATCATATGGGAACTAACGTTTCCGCTCTTTCTCTCTCTCTCTCTCTCTCTCACTCTCTCTCTCTCTCTTTATATATATATATATATATATATATATATATATACACACATATATATATATATATATATCGACATGCGTGTATGCAGATATAAGTGAGTGTACATGGGTGTTAATTTGTGGGATTACACATATATCCGTATCCATGGAATTGGAAGTAGGCGTTTAATGACTTCGTGGTCAACATAGTCGTGACGACTGGTCTGGATACCTCCAACTGAGGTGATGCCAATGTCTCTGTCCTTAATCTTTTTACTTATTTTTCTCTTCAGTTAAAAGAAATGCTTATTCCTGTAAATATCTTTGTACCAAATGAAACCAACATTGTGTGGTCTGATGAAATGACTTAATTTAGCTCATTGAAATGAATTATAATTTATAACCAATTTAAATGACGTGTTAATTTTTCCTTTTATATATATATATATATATATATATATATATATATTATGTGTGTATTCAAGCAGCATTTTTTCATTTATGCATGTTTGATTAAATAATATAGACAAGTTTTGTCTATTTATTTTATGTAATTTTTTTCATATTGTCTGATATGATTAATAGCATTATCATTAAATAAAGAAAATCACAATATTGATATATAATTTATTTTTTAATCCAATCAAAGCTTTCGGTTTACAAAAGACATTTTTATAGATGACGCTTAACACTACATTTAAACAATAATTCTAACATTTCTAGGCATTTAAAAGACATGCTTGGTCACATATACAATGTTGGAAAATCCTCGTTGAAAACACAACTCTACTTATACATGAAAACAAAAAAAAACAAAAGCTAAAAATCCTTTAGGTTATATACATAAAACTGTTGAAACCTAACCTGGATAAAATAAATATTTAAATCTCTACAAATATCCTTAAATGCCTATAATTAATAACAAAGTACTTAATATGTCTTTGTTTCACTGTCTCGTGTTCATGTGTGACGCCATGAGCTCTGATGCTTTCAGCGTCTTATATGCACGAGTTTGTTGTTGCTTGAATATCTTCCATGTAAACAAAATTTTAAAATAGCTAGATGCAAACGTAATTTCTACGCTAACATCATAGAACTCTCTTTAGGATTTTTGCTTTCCAATCAACATTTTTTTCAGAGAATTAAATTTGATGTTAATTAAATGTAGGTACCTCCAGTCATTTATCGATACCTAAATTAAATTTTTAAAAATATATAAATTATCTTCAAGCTTTAAAATTAGCTTTTATTGAAAGCCAAGAGATTAAATTTAGTAATTCCAGTAAGCAAAATAACCTGGTGTATTTTAAACCGAATTTATATTGATCGGAATCAAATTTTCTTAGGTTAAAAAAAGTTTTTAAAATTTTAAATTTTCCGCAATTTTTCATCGTTTGTAAACAGAAGCCAATGCTCGGTTTTAAAGAAAATTACAAAAATAAAATAAAATACATTTTGCTCTCACATTATTTTATTTAAATTACCGAATTTAAACTCACCTTAAGTTGGCTTGAAACAAGAATTAAGTGCTCATTGCCTTATATGTTTCAAAAAAGCCTTTCTCGATTACAGTATTCTTGTTATCGAATCTATCATCGCCTTATCAGGAGGAGTTGATGATATGATTTACAGTAGCCGGCCAAAAGTATGGAAGACGAATTTGGTATAAATCTTATTCATATAAATCGTTTTTTTAATTTTTAACTATGTTAAATTAAAACGTTTAACACAAAGTTTTCAGCAATTATTCAATATTTTATGAACTTTTAGTTAATTTAGCTTTGTAGGCTTACGTTTGAAGATGTTTAATGAAAAATAAAAAGTAAATAACATAAAAAATTCTTTTAAAAATTTTTACAATTTAATTACAGAATGAAAAGAAAAACAGCAGAGGTAACTGAATAATTTATGAAATGTTATGGCATTTATTAATTATTGATTTTTAATATCTATTTTTCATATTCCTTTTAGCTAACTTCACAAATTGTGAATTTCACAATCATTTTCTTTTTAACAAAATTAAAATTTAGGAATTAAGATGTAAAAGTTGCTTTAGATGTTTAAGGAATGATTTGCAAAACAAGGTGTTTTATAAACGTCTTGAAGAGACTTGAATCAAAGTCAAAGTACGATTTCTGTCGTTTTTCATGTAAGGGAAATAATCCAAAACACTTGCTACCTTCTAAAATCAATACGACCCCTATTAAAACTTGATATGACCCCTATGGAACATTGTATTTAACAAAAATGAACATATTTACACACAATTTTTTTTTTACTTTTTTTAAATATATAAGTGGTGAACGATTTTAATTGAACTTTTAAATTTTCGATAGACAATATAATGCTCAATTTTTAACTAAAAAAATTAGGGCGGCAGTTCTTTAAAAGATTTCAAAAATATTTTTAAAACTTTATGAATTATTATAATAAGAAAATGAACACAATTTTTTAAAATGTTATTAGTAATCGAAAAAACATTTTCTTCCGACTATGATGTTTTTAATTGTTATTATTTATTCCATCAATTAAAAGTTTATCAAATTAAATTTTATCATAGTTTTATTGCTTTTTTCATTTTACTCTTTGAAGCAGAAATGTGGATATTGTCGTAAAATTTAAAATAAAAAAATGATTTATATTATCCGATAAGTCCTGCATTTAACTAATAAAAATAGTTTGCAGCCAGTAAAAATTTATTAACATTTCATGGATTTACGTGGAGCGGTGTAACAAAGTTAAAAAAATATTTTTACCAAGATTTAAAAAATATAAATTTCAAAAATACTTTCAGTCATTTTCGAATGAGTACTAAAAGTTTAATTAAAATCCGACAATTATTTGATTTTTGCGAGAATTCTCAAATTAAAGTGTTTGTCACCGAAAAAAAATAGGTGATGCAATCATTATGTGATCCATTATAAACAGTCGTAAAATTTTCTGCCACGCTCACTCAAATCGAAATAAAATTTTCTGCCAAAATTTTGAAGATGTTAGAAGGGATTAAAAATTAAAAAAAATATGGAAATTACTTTGATCTTTCCTCTTAATAATATTATAAACATTTTGATAGAAAAATTTCGTTTTATTAAGTTTTGGACCTTTTTATTCATATTATGCTGTTTTTTGCGATTTAATGGAGGTACCTAATTAAATGTTAATTTCTCTTCCCCCTGCCTACTAATATATATATATTTTTTTTAAACATTTCACCCCGGGCAAGGCGTAAATGCCACTGATGTGCGGGGGGCTACATAACTGAAAGAAAATTAATTAGAAGTGGAAGAAGAGGATTACAAACCAATTAGAAAGAAGCAATAGAATGATGAAAATGCAGGTGTGATGACAGTTGCAAGGGGGGGAGAGAAAGGGAAAGATATAAGGGGTGGGGGAAGGGCTAGACTCAGGTGGTTAGTAGATGAGTATTGACATTGCATTTAATTTTCTGGAGGTTGTAGCCGTCAGGAAAGCAAGAATATGGGAGCGAGTTCCACAGGCGTGAAGTGCGAGAGAAGAAGCTGCAGAAGTAGAATTGTCGTTTGCATTTGGCTAACCTAACTGTGAATGGGTGGGACCCAGTTGCCATTCTGGTTGCACGAGTAAACACCTGTTATCTTATATTCTTTCACGTTCAGTAAAGCTTTGCGTATTAGTAGCTTCATTTCTATGCATGGGTGAAGTGATTACAAAACAAAAACGAGGACAGAAAACATACAATAATAGATTTAATTCCTGTGTATTTAAAAGGTGTATGAAGATATAAATATTAGTAACATATTATCCCTTATATCCGATCCACCGGGAATATAAGGACTGTTAGATCTAAAATTAAAACCTTTGCGGTAAATCCTTCTGTAGATTCCTAGATCTGAACATTAATTTAAGTAGGTAACTATAGAGTTATACGTTTTGGCAGATCGCATGAAAATGCTTATAAAAAAACCTCCCAAACAAAACCGAAAATCTCTGTCGATTACTCCCGTAAAATAATAGTTTAATAGAATCAAGACTGTTGTCATAATGTTTGTTGGTTGGTTGTTTTGTTTTATGGCATATCAACCTCGTCGGGTAATTTTTTTATTGCTGGTAATACCTTTTTCTTTCAACAATTTATTGCTGTTTTTTTATATAAGTTTTGTGTCTCGTAAAACTTTTTTCCTTTCGCGTTTCAAGTTTCATTGGGATTTGTTTTAAGGGCAGAGTCCTCAAGTCCTACCCTTGTTATTTAACCCATAACTGGAGGGAAGGAACGGATTAATACCTTTCCCAAGGGAACCAGTGCTTAAGTGAATGCAGGTTATTCAACTGGAATTCGAACTCGGCTCACCGAATTCTCTTTCCTAGCCGATATTCACTGCACCAAAACGCATATCCGTATCTAAACGCTTACAGCACCTGGCATTCCCAAGCAGTCACCCATCTAAGTACTGACCAGACTCTACATTGCTTAACTTCGGTGATCAAGCGAGAACCGGTGAATTCAATGTGATATGGCCGTAAGCCCATAATATTTGTAGAATGAATTCAATTCTTTTTTTTAGAAAAATAGCATATTTATTCTTAAAAAAAAAACAAAAACAAACAAAAAACAAAGGTAACATACTCCGTTAAATTTAAAACATTTATTGATAGTTTTAAAAATATTTATTTAAAATCGGTGTCGTTACAGACTTTAAAAAAAAAAAGCTAAAAATTCCAATTTAGCTGATGAAAATGTCAAATAGTTTTTCGTTTATGCTTGTGGGTGTATTGATAAAGTTCTTTTCTTTTGTATACGTAAATCTTTAATTAGAAATCCTAACAGAATTCGATACTGGAGGCCAAAATCCTAACAGATAAGCAGATGACACAGCGTGAATAGTATATACGGAAAAAAACAATAATAATAAAATCGAAGATTTAGTGAATGAATGCGAGAAGAAACAACAATTTCAAGAAGACATTGTGCATGGTTGTCAGCAAAAGAATGAACCCAAAATAAAAATTACAATTGGAGATCTAAAAATCAATAAAAAAACCGAGATAAGCAAAACTGAAATCCAAAGAAGCATTGAAAAATCAGAAGATGCCTTCTAAATGGTAAACGATGTACTAAGAACCAGTACGAAAGACTTCGTTACAAAGAAAAGAGTACTGAACTGATACGCGGTATATTTCGTTCAATATGGCAGTGAACATTGGACAGTCTCTTGAAGAATGTAGAAGAGTACTGAACCAACAGAAACGTCGTTCTACAGACAGATGTTGAAGATACCATCGGCCGATCAAATGAACCACAATGAAATACTTGTTAAGTGTTCTAACAGAAGACAGAAAGTGCACCACAGATATCCGAAGGCGAATGGGCATAGCGAAGGAGGCCTTCTAGAAGCTACGTAGAGTATTAAGTATTAAAAATTTCGCTAGAAGAAGAAATTGTTATGTGATGTCAGTTCTTCAATATGGCAGTAAATGCTGGACAAAGCGATGATCAAAGATGAATGAAAGACTTGAAGCAACTGAAATGTGGTTCTACAGAAGGATGCTGCGGATATCATGAACCGAGTATGTGAACAATGATGTGGTTTTGGCAATGATGGATACAAAAAGAAAATTAATATTGAGCACCTGGAAGAAACAACTAATGTTCCTGGGACATGCAATGAGGAAGGAGGGCTCGGAGAATCTGATACTAACAGGCCAGATAGAGGAAAAACGAGACAGAGTAAAGCAACGGAGAAGATATTTAAAGAGCCTGAGCAGGTGGATGACAAAAAGCGATTTGCATATTGTTACAGGAGAAAGCGTGCTAAGAGCCACCAGGGATAGGGAGTTGTGGAAGACCATGATCGCCTACGTCCTGACAAGTACAAGGCACATAGAATAAGTAGACAGGCATGTCGTCTTTACAGTTGCAAATAATCCTCATTCCGTCCTAGTTACTTTGATATAATGTAATTTCCACTAAGGCAGTTTCTTCGCTATAGTTAAAACTTTGTAGCGCAAACACCCGAGAGAATACTTTCTCAAAACAAAATCTTGTTTCATTAAGACCAGTATCAACTAGTATACATCTTGCTTATCTCATTATAATTTAGAATTTCCTCTGTTCTTTAAATCTCCCTCCGTAACACTCTAGATCGAGTAGCCCTTGAGACTAAAATTAGATGACGTATCAGTAAATTAATAAAAGTTTTGCAGATCCTCTTAAAGTAAGTCGAAAAGAAAAACTAAACGTCACTTGTAAGAATTGGCGGTCCAGTTAGAAGTAACCTGGACCATATTACACATAATCCCACTTCATCTGGAGTTTCCCTTAACGTTTAATATATAACTTTTTATGTTTTCATGAATAAAGATCACCAAACAAAAAGAATGATGCTGACAAATCGTGTGTTTTTTTAAATAATTTCACCCCAAGCAAGGCAGTTATACTCCCACTGTTTCACATGGGGGTTACATAGGGGGAAAGTGATGAGGAAAAGGGGTAGGTTATAGGAGGTAACAAGAGGAGGATGAGAATACTGCTGTGATTCGGGTGGAGTGGATGGAGAAAAATCCTTGAGAGAAAGCATGCGAGTCAGTGAGATAGGAGAAGACTATTGATTTTAGATTTAATTTCTTGGAAATTGTAGCTGTCAGGGAAGCAAGTATATGAAGGATGAAGGGAATTCCACGAGCGGGAAGTGCGAGAAAAGAAGCTGTAGAAATTGCTGTTACATTTTATCGGTTTCACTGTAAAAGGTTGAGACTGATTTTAATCAAATTTGATACACTCATAGACAAAGACACAAGAAACGAAGTTTCAATGTTGCAGTTCTTACAATAGTGCAGGAAATCGATAGTATCCCTGATATCGGTAATCGATACCCCCGATATTCTATCGAATCTGATCAAAAACCGATATTCAGCCATCAATATGGCTCATTTTCTCTAATTTTATTCTCGATGGGTACGATACGTTTTCATGGACTTACATAAGTTAGTTTATCCTTGGTGACTTATTTGACTCCGATATTGGAAAACGATACCCGATATCCTACCGGGTCTGATCAAAACCAGTTTTTCGGTTCTTTTCTTTTAGTTTTTGCTTCGGGTTTTGCTCAAATAGGTACAATTGTAGTACTTAGTCTCAGCCATGATACCATTTACTCAGAGGACTTATTTGAGCTCCAGGACCATGGATTAGTTTTAAAGCTTTCATTATGCCCGAGCATCGCCGGGTTATACTGCTAGTCGATTCATAAATTAAAGAATGAAAATCATAATGGAAGAAGGAATATTCTGACAGTTTCGTAGTTTATATTATAGTTGGCTGCGAAACATTCGTATTGCACGGCTCATCAAATTTCTAACTACCTAACTTTGATTTCGATATCAGTATTTCTTAGTCAGTCAGTTAAGTGCCATACGTGATACACGCTTGGGCGATCATGTCTCGAAAGAGACATGACTGACTGGGCAGAAGATTATCCCGCAGTAGGTTGCCATTGCTTTCTGTGGTAGACTGGTTGCCAGCCAGGGCTATAGAACCCAATCTGTCCTGTTATTTAACTCATAACTGGAAGAAAGAGACGGATTAATACCTTTCCCAAGGGTATTTGCGCGAAAGTGAATATAATGGATTCAAGAGATCCAAATTTTTCAACACACTTTGTGAAATCATATTAAAAATTTGTTTGTTCAGTTAGTAATGTAGAACGCTTTCTATATTTCTGATATGAGATAGTATTTAAAGTATTTACATTATTCGGGTTATTGTCCTCATCTTCGTTGCCATTGATCGATGTTTCGGCCGTTTTTCACTCCGGCCTTCTTCAGGTGATAGGAATTGCGAACCAAGCTCTTTATTACAATCTGTCAGTCAGTTAAGTATCATACGTGAAACACGCTTGGGCGATCATGTCTCTTTCGAGACATGACTGACTGGGCAGAATATTATCCCGCAGTAGGTTGCCATTGCTTTCTGCGGTAGACTGTTTGCCGACCAAGGCTATAGAACCCAATCTGTCTTGTTATTTAACCCATAACTGGAGGGATGAGACGGATTAAAACCTTTCCCAAGGGTATTTGCGCTTAAGTGAATGCAATGAATTCAGTTGGAATTCGAACTCGACTCCCCGATTTCTCGTTCCGAGCCGATATCCAATGCACCTCAACGCACATTACAATCACGGTGATATATTATCCTCATTCCTTAGAAGTCATGAGTTATTTCCCTCTAACACTGCAAGTTACTTGTTCACCACTGATGTATTCTTAATGATACATTGTCCAGTAGACATTCCTAGCTCTTGAAGAAGGCCGGAACGTACAACGGCCGAAACAAATGGCAACAAAGATGAAGACAATAGTCCGAATTATGTAAATACTGTAAGGTTAATGTTTGCGCTTTTCCATTTGCCTACCCAAAAATTCTTGGTGTAGCATAAGCGAACAGAAGAAAGTTTAAACCCTTTTTTGCCTTCCATCTTAATGGCTGATCCTAACCCACGGAAGAGTGGATCACTGCGACTTTTTGGGCTAATATTTGCGATAACAAGAAGTAAAAATATTATATAAATCAATTACTAGGTCTGCTGATAGGAAAATTGGTTCACTCTGTCCTTCTAGACAATTCTTTTTGCCAGAACGTATCTTAAGATATTTAAATATGTTTTTAACAGTACAAAAACGTATTATGGTGTTAGAGGCATGATTTGTTTTACTGTAGGCAATGATAAATTTTAATACAAAAATCACCAGTCGACAGGTTTCGTTCCCTACTGTCAGAACTCTAAACAGTAAAATACATTATGAGAAGAATGTCTGTCGTGGATGACGTGAATAAATGGACAGGGAATAATAATTAAAAGTATTATATCTAAAGATGTTAAAGACACAGCAAATCAAACCCAAGCAAACAGTCCCTTTCTTTACAAAGAGAGGGTTGCTTGGACCTGCTGAATTGCGTCTCCAGCACCTTCAGATGGAATAACGATTGTGCTCAGACCAAAACAGAAAACAAGTTCAAACTGAAATCCATAGCACAGGTAAGATTAGTATTCAAGTGATCCTCAATAGAAGACTCGTATGTATTTTGAATTGTATCGCCAGAGGAAAACTGTTTGTATCCTCACATCCAAACGCTGCGTCGTTCTACTGATGTAGTCGAGTCCACAACTACATTTAACCCTCTAGGGCCATTCGTATCATATTTGATACAGCATTTCCCTATCAGGAAACATTTGTTATTTCCCTATAAGGAAACATTTGGTATTCATTGACTGAGCAGTCAGTACTGCTTTCATTTGAAATTTATAAAATATTTCTCTTAAAAAATTTTCAGGAAAATATTTCTTTCAAGGCTTGTTTTCATACTGTATCAAATATGATACGAATGGCCATAGAGGGTTAATAATATAATATGATTAAGGCTTCTACTTGTCATAAAGTGGGGGATCAGTTCTATATTGTTATGAAGTAATAAACAGATCCCCCACTAATATGATACGAATGGCCCGAGAGGGTTAAGGCTTCTACTTGTCATAAAGTGGGGGATCAGTTCTATATTGTTATGAAGTAATAAACAGATCCCCCACTAATATGATACGAATGGCCCTAGAGGGTTAAAATAATAAATAACAGAATTAATATGGTGGAGGTAGAATGTCTTTACTCCTAGATGGAAGGACAGACTTGGTTTAGGAATAATAAAATTCACGTGAACTAGATGAAATCCGCTTGGTGAAGGACTGACTAACCCTACTCAACCACGGTAAACCAAGATAGACCGGACTTTTACTAACCGTTGCAAGTTTAGTTTTAGTAAATTTAGTAGTCTTATTCCGAATAACCGATTTAACAATGTCCAAAGAATAACATTGTTCACAAGGATACTAGTTAAACGACTAATTTCCTCTTTCAAGGTGTTATCTGAAAAATTATTTAGCGCTCTATGGGTCAAAGTCCTAATCAAATTGATCTTTGTGGTTTAGGCCAAAAGGGATTTCACCGATGATAGGGACACGTAAAAGTAGTTTTCCCATAAACTGAAGTAATAAAACGAGTTCTATGAACCAGAACATCTAAGAAGGGCAATGAACCATACATCACTTTTATTATGGTACAGTGGATATCGGCTCGGAACGCGAAACCGGGTAGCCGAGTTCGAATTCCAGTTGAATTCATTGTATTCACTTACGCGCAAATACCCTTGGGAAAGGTATTAATCCGTCTTTTCCTTCCAGTTATGAGTTAAATAGCAGGACAGATTGGGTTCTATAGCCTTGGTCGGCAACCAGTCTACCGCAGAAAGCAATGGCAACCTACTGCGGGATAATCTTCTGCCCAGTCAGTCATGTCTCTCAAGAGACATGATCGCCTAATGCGTGTATCACTTATGGCTGATTGGTTTGTGAGTAGGTTCTCATCATTTCACCGTTAAAATGACGAATTGCAACCCTAAGTTTCATGCGAACATTTTTTTCTTATACACTTCTCGTTTGTGTGAATCTATTTTGGCTTCCTGCTTTGATCTTCAAGAATATAAATCCGATTCCAATCGTTATATTATATCTATTTAATTCCTGTTCTTTTATTTTTCAATCTCCTTAATAGCGATTTTTGTTCTCTAGTGTTCTCTTACACTTGATAACCTCTAACGGCGTAATGACTTTATTGCTCCTCTTGGGGTGAAACGAAACAAAAAAAAAATTTAGGTCCTTTTCACTCTGGGCTATTTTAAAGCTGTATATATGTGTTGCTGAAGATAAAGTCAAACGATGTATTGTCAAGAATAAATTCTTATTTTATGAGGAGGTGAACAATCGGTTCTGAATTACAGTAGGAATATCTTTTCACTAGATAATGATGTTAGTCATAGCGGCTCCGATGAATTAGAATTAGATACACCAGACAGCTCAGATAGTCGAAACGATGTCAGTGCGAAGATATATTTTTATGTAGGAGGAATGAAATGAAAATCCGTAAAATGACAAAGGAAAATAGATACAATAGAAGAAGAAAGAAAAAAGAAAAAAAGGAAATAATATAAATAGATAAAAAAGAAAAGAAAAATGTGAAGCAATAGAAAACAAATAAAGGAAAAAAACAAAAGAAAGAAAGAAAGAAAGAAAGAAAGAAACAACAAACAAGGAGAACAAGGAAAATAAAAAAGTAACGAAATGGAAAAAAATGAACGAAGAAAAAAGAAAGAAAAGAAAGAAAAAAGAAAGAAAGAAAACCAACAAATAAGTAAAGAGAACAACGAAAATAAAAAAATAAAAAAGAAAGTAACGAAATGGAAAAAAGAATGAACGAAAAAAAGAAAGAAAGAAAAAGGGAAAAAAGTAAAGAAAGAAAAGAAGGAAAAAAGAAAGAAAGAAATCCAACAAAGAAGTAAAGAGAACAACGAAAATAAAAAAGAAAAAAGAAAGTAACGAAATGGAAAAAAATGAAAGAAAAGAAGAAAAAAAAGAAACACGAGAAAGAAAGAAAAAAGAAAAAAAGAAAGACGAGAAAGAAAGAAAAAAAGAGAGAAAGAAAGAAAACCAACAAAAAGTACATAGAACAACGAAAATAAAAAATAGAAACAGAAATTAAAGAAAGTAACGAAATGGGAAAAAAATGAACGAAGAAAAGAAAAAAGAAAGAAAGAGAGAAAGAAAGAAAGAAAAAACCAACAAGAAAGCAAGGGTTCAACGAAAATCAAAGTAAAAAAAAAAGTAACCAATGAAAAAATAAATGAACGTAAAAAGAAAGAAAGAAAAATGAAAGAAAGAATGAATGAAAAAAAACCAACACAGCAGAAAAAAAGAATAACGAGAAAAAGAGAAAATAACGAGAAAAAGAGAAAAACGAAAATAAAAAAGAAAGTTACGAAACTGAAAAAAGAAGGAACGAAAGAAAGAAAGAAAGTAAAAAAGAAATGAAAAAGAAAGAAGGAAAGAAAGAGAAAAGAAAGAAGGTAAAGAAATAGAAAAGAAACAAATTGAAGAAATAAGAAGGGAAGAGAAGATAAAGGCATTCATGAGGTTTTCATATGTCTAACCTGTTTCAGTGAAAAGGAAAATCTAGTCATTTTTAATTATTAATTTGTATCCTCTTACTTCTTCAAATATCGATCCGTATTTATACTTATCATTGTTAATGTAACATATTGTTGAAATTTTATACCCAAGTACAGCGGACCTCAAATGGAATGACTATATCGAATCCATTGCTAAATCCGCTGCGTTGAAAGTCGGTTCTCTGTGCAGGCCCCGGAAGTTTTTTCCGTCTGAATCTATCTTGCACATTTATAAATCTACCATCCGCCCGTGCATTGAATATTACTGCCATATCTGGTCGGGTGCTCTTGCTATTCTCCTTGGGCTTCTCGACAAGGTACAGCGGAGGGTCTGTAATGTGATCGATACCAAATTTGCAGACCGCCTGCAGTCTCTCTCTCACCGGCGCGACGTGGCTTCTCTGTGTCTCTTCTCTAAATACTTTCACGGCTTCTGCTCCCATGAACTTGGATCACTGCTGCCCCCTAGGTACGAATTTGCACGAGAAAGTAGATTAGCAACTAGATCCAACACTTTTACAGTGAAACCGATAAAATACAACCGTATCTTCTACTCCAACAGTTTCTTTTCTCGCACTTCCCGACTGTGGAATTCTCTTCCACATGAATGCTTCCCCGACGGCTACAATCTCCAGGAGTTTAAATGCAAGGTCAATAGACACCTCCTAACACACTAACTCGCTCCCATTCTTTCAAACACTCTTCCCGTCTGCTCAACCCTCATCCTCGGTATCCTTACCCATGTATCACCTTCCTTCTGACATTTCCTACACCTAACCACTCTTTACCGTCCCCTATGTAGCCCCATGCGCAATAGTGGTAATGGAATGAATTGCTTGGGGTGAAATGATTAAAAAATAAGTATATAACGACCAACAAAGGGGATTTCAGCTTGGATTTCATAGTCGTGGAACTCGTATGACGTATATTCGATCATTACTGACATTCCCGGCCGCAGAAATCAACTCAAATCATCGTGTCTGAGCTGATGACACAACCATTTACTCCTGTTTCGATAGTAAGGCTAATCTGTTCGACAAGGTCAAAATAGAAGGTCGAAATAAAGTCCGTTGTTTACTTGGACAAAAGATGGCTTATAAATTGTAACGTCTCTAAAACTAAACTTCTTCCAATTAACCATCTGAAAGACCCCTCTTTACCTTTATTCAGTATGACTAACAAGGGTACAAATTAAATAATTAAAAACTGACGAGGTTTTCCTTTTCATCGAAACACGTTAGACATATGAGAAAGTTATTCCTTCGTCTTGTTAATTGAGCCTTTTCTGACGTTCGAAGCTATTATGAAATAGAAAGATTAGACCCATTGCTAAGTCAGTTGTGCAATGAAAATATTCATTGTCATACGAGAAAACTTTCTCTCCAGAATTAGTCATGTATATCTGTCTCTTCTATAAATATTTTCATGGCTTCCGCTCTGACGAACTTAGGTCACTGATTCCCCCTCGATAAGAATTTACTCGTGCAACCAGATTGGCAACAAGGTCCCACACTTTTACAGTTAGATCAACCAAATGCAGGCAACAATTCTACTCTAGCAGCTTCTTTGCGCACGCTTACCGTCTGTGGAACTCACTTCCATATACTTGATTTCCTGACAGCTACAACCTCCAGGAATTTAAATGCAATGTCAATTCCCATCTCTTATCCACTTAACTCCAGCACTTTCTACATCACCATTTATCTTGGTTCTTTTCCTTTCTCTCTACCTTCGCAACTGTTTTCACTCCTGTGTTCGCATCCTTCTCTTTCACCCCCATTTAGCTGGTTCCTCTTTGTCTTCACTCTCCCCCTGTCTAAAACTTTAACTCTCTTATGTAGCCTCCTGCACATCAGTGGCGGTACCTACTTGAAATGATGAAAAAAAATATCTATAAGTCCACCATTCGGTCAAGCTTAGAATAATGCTGACTCATATGATCCAGTGTAACGGTTATTTACCTTGAATATCTTGGTAGAATCCAAAGAAGAATTAGAAATATTATTGGTCCAGATCTGGCAACTCAGGTGCAGTCGTTTTCGCACCGACGTATCATTTCCATCTTTCATGGTAATTATGAGCTCTTTGCTACGGTACCTAGACTTTACGATTCGCTGTTTAACAATGGATCTGGATAGAAATAAGTTTTATGTTAAAGCTATGTTTCCTCGCTTTTCTCCAAATCTTACAGTTAGATCAACAAAATGCAGCCGACAATTCTACTCCTTCAGCTTATTTTCTTGCACTTCCCGCCTGTGGAACTCCCTTCCATATACTCGCTTTTTCTGGTGGCTACAACCTCCAGCCTCCAGAAATTTAAATGCAAAGTCAATTCCCATGTCTTATCCACTTGACATCACCTCATATATCTTGTTCTTTTTTTCTCTCTCTACTTTCGCAAATGTTTTCAAACCTGCGTTCCCATCGTTCTCTTGACCTTTCTCTGACACCCTCTGTAACTTGTTCATTCTTTCTCTTCACTGTTCTCCTGCCTAAACTTTTAACCTTATCTAGCCCCTTGCGCATCAGTGGTGCTACAGCTTTGCTTTGGGTGAAATGATTAAAAACAGTCCACGATTCGTTCAAGCTTAGAAGAATTATGACCCATATGGTCCGGTGTCCCTGCTATTTACGTTGAATATCTAGGAAGAATTCAAAGAAGAATTTGAGATATTATTTGTCCAGATCTGGCAACCTGGATTCACTCGTAACTTTTCTATCATTCATGGTAATTAATCAGATCAGCTCTTCGCTACGGTACCTAGTCTTTATGATTATAAGCTGTCGAGGTTTCACTGTTTACAAATGGAGCTGGATAGAAGTAGCCGTAAGTTTTAAGTTAACAGTAGGTTTTCTCGATTTTACTCACTTGTGGAACTCGCTTCTGGCTCTATGCTTTCCAGTAAACTTCAAACTCCAAAAAGCTAAATAGAAAATCAATTTCTGTCTACTGTCACTGTCCACCTGATTACTATTTTACTGCTCATTATTAATTACTTTCGTTTCCAATTCTTCCACAAGAAGTAACCTCATACGTCTTAGTGGCTTTACTACCTTGATTCTTGTAAAACCGATTAAAACATATATAAACAGATATTTCACACCACAGAACTTATGTACATATTTAAAGCCTTTTTTCGCAGCGAAAATTATTTGTCAATTTAATATTTACCAACATAATAGGCTCCATCTTAGGTCCTACACTCTTTCTGATATATATTAATGATCTCCCTGATTCCATAAGAACCCAAATAGGTTTGTACGCCGATGACACCACAGTTTACTCTCGCCTCCAACAAAAATCTAGTGTAGGTGTCAAAGCTAAACTCGCAGCCGAGATTGAAAAAGACCTCCAATCCATATTGGACTGGGGTAAGAAATGGCTAGTAAATTTTAATGCTTCTAAAACGAAGCTACTGTCAATTAACCATCATCGACAATCTCACTTACCTCCCATTAGCATGGACCAGGCTTGTCTCCCAGAGAGTAAAACACTACGCCTCCTTGGTCTCACACTTTCAGCGGACCTCAAATGGAATGACTATATCGAATCCATTGCTAAATCCGCTGCTATGAAAGTCGGTTCTCTGTGTAGGGCCCGGAAGTTTTTTCCGTCTAAATCTATCCTGCACATTTACAAATCTACCATCCGCCCGTGCATTGAATACTGCTGCCATATCTGGTCGGGTGCCCCTGCTGTTCTCCTTGGGCTTCTCGATAAGGTTCAGAGGAGGGTCTGTAATGTGATAGATACCGACTTGGCAGACCGCCTGCAGTCTCTCTCCCACCGGCGAGACGTGGCTTCCCTGTGTCTCTTCTATAAATACTTTCACGGCTTCTGCTCCGATGAACTTAGATCACTGATGCCCCCTAAATACGAATTTGCACGAGATACTAGATTAGCAACTAGATCCCACCCTTTTACAGTGAAACCGATAAAATGCAGCCGTAACTTCTACTCCAACAGTTTCTTTCCTCGCACTTCCCGACTGTGGAATTCTCTTCCAAACGATTGCTTCCCCGACGGCTACAATCTCCAGGAGTTTAAATGTAAGGTCAATATACACCTCCTAACACACTAACCTGCTCCCATTCTATCAAGCACTCTTCCCATCTGCCCAACCCTCATCCTCGCTATCCTTACTCATCTGCCACCTTTCTCCTGACATTCCCTATGTCTATCCACTCCTTCTCTTTACCTTCCCCTATGTAGCCCCATGCGCAATAGTGGCAGTGGAATGCCTTGCTTGGGGTGAGATTATTAAAAAAAAAAAAAAAACATATTCTTCTAACGAAGTGCTACATGAAAAAAATTCTTAAAGAAAAACGCTTATATAAAATTGTTCAACGGTTTCTGTGTTTTCGAGCGCTTTTGGCTATACTTTTAGCCATTATTTAGAATTAATTTTGTTTTACTTGTAAATAAATACGTGTAAAATTGATATATAGAGAATCATGTGTATCTTAAGTTCCGGATAGGGTAAGCACTTTGTTACCGTGCCCATAATTGGCGTTATTAAATATACAATTTATCTATTTTAGTATTAACAAATAATTTGATATGTTTTATATAATGTAAATTCTGATAAGAAAAAATTATAAGGCCGCATAAACAAATACATAAAAATGAAATCTGCATATATATATATATATATATATTAGTACACGTTCTGTTTTTTTTTCTATGCGTAATGATCTTCTTTCTCCTCATCATGTTTCATCTGTGATTTATATGTTTAATTGTTGTTAAGGTAGCAATTACAAAGGAAGGACTTCTCAGCGTTCGAACTGTAGGATAAAACATCATGTCCCATCTAAAGTTCTTTATCCGCTTGCCCATATAAGCCAGCTAGTGAATACATCCGGGTCAGCTATTACTCAACATTTGATAAATAGCAGAGATTGTGTGATTGTCTTTAGCGCAGACCTGTTTTATGTTTTGTCATTTTCGCAATAGTTACTTCATTTGCAGACATTGGAGTTACTTTATATTAGGTTCAGGAGGCCGTCTATCTGTAAACAGAGAGATTGCCCCCTTAGATTTCATATTATTAGTGTTTAAATTTTTCTGGAAAAGGAATAAAATAGAAAAAAAATAATTCTCTAAATTTTGTTGTTTTGTCTTTTCATGTTCATCCCTTTTCGCTGTTTATACATTTTCATCTTCATTTTTAAACTCTTAAAAAATGAAACAAATTTCCCTAATGACCTTGAAGAGATTGGGATTGAAACCGGTCATTCTTATTTCCAATGCTTTTTTTTAATTGTTCATCGTGTTTTCTTCTACAATGCCTGTTAGTATTAAGTTTCATTTATTTCTGTTCTTAATACGGTTTTGTACTACCAATAATTTATATATATATATATATATATATATATATATATATATATGAAATGATTTGCTTGAACATTATTTTTGATCGATACTCATATTTAAGTGTATATTCTGTTTTTAATTAAACAGTATTATATATTTATATCTACTCGCCTGATTATTTACGATAAATTTTTATTACGAAAATGTGTGTCATTCGGCAGGATTCATGGTCATTCGTGATCGGGAGGTCTAAGACTTTGCCAGATCAAATGGTAGCTTCCCCTATGTGGATATGGGTCGCAGGTTCGAATCAGGTAAATTCCGAAAGAGACGAGTCCATCCAACTATCGCCCTATCAGCCTTCTACCAATTTTCGTGAAGGTGTTCGAGGGCGTTATTAATGCTGTAATAGTTCAGCATCTTACTGCACATGAACTTTTCTCTGACAGGCAGTATGGCTTCCGCTTTGCCAGGTCCACGGCCGACATGCTAACGACCATTACGGAGTACTTGAGGTGTCCGGCGACGCTCGTGCTGTTGCTCTGGACATCTCCAAGGCTTTTGATAGGGTCTGGCACGCTAGCCTTCTATGGAAGCTACGGGGTTACGGTATTGCTTGATCTGATCTAATCTTTTTAAATAACCGCAAATGAATGTCGTCTTGAATGGGTATACATCCACATCCTACTGTACAAACGCTGGTGTCCCTCAGGGCTCTATCCTAGACCCGATGCTCTTCCTTATTTTCATAAATGATCTCCCAGACGAGATCAAGTTCCAAGTAGGCATCTATGCAGATGGCACCAAACTTTGCTCTCGCATCAGTAAAAAAACGCAGCGTGGGGGACAAACATAATCTCGCTGCTGATCTTGAAAGGGATCTACATTCTGTGGTGAATTGTGGTAAGAAGTGGCTTGTAAATTTCAATGCGTCTAAGGCCAAGCTGCTGTCAGTCAATCATCACAGACAATCTCTCCTGCCTCCCATAAGCATGGACTAAGCTAGCCTCTTTGAGAGCAATACTCTGCGCGTCATCGGCCTTACCCTCTTTTCCAAACTCAAATTGAACCACTACATTGAGTCAACAGCTAAATCCTCTGCTAGGCAGGTTGGTTCACTGTGTCGGGCCAGGATGTTTTTCCCGCCTGAATCCATCCTGCATATATGCGAATCAACCATTCGTCCGTGCATCGAGTACTGCTGATATATATGGTCAGGCGCCTCTGCTGTTCATCTCAGTGTTCTTGACAGGCTCTAAAGGAGTATCAGTAATGTGATAGGTACCGACTTGGCGGCTCGACTCCAGCCACTTCCCCATTGACGTGATGTGGCTTCCCTTTGTCTGTTCTATAAATATTTTCATGGTTTCTACTCCAACGAACTTAAGTCACTGGTGCCTCTGCAGCAGGTGTTTACTCGTGCAGCCATACAGGCAACTGGGACTCACCCATTCACAGTTAGGTCAACTAACGACAATTCTACTCCTTCAGCTTCTTTTCTCGCATTTCCAGCCTGTGGAACACGCTTCCATATTCTTGCTTTCCTGACGGCTACAACCTCCAGGAATTTAAATGCAATGTCAATACTCATCTCTTAACCACTTGACTATAGTTCTTTATCACCACCCTGTATATGCTTTCCTTTCTCTGCACATTTGCAACTGTCATCGCACCTGTATTCCCATCCTTCTCTTTCTCCTTTCTAACCGGTTTGTTTCTCTCTTCACTATCTTCTCCCTAATCTTTTTACTCGTATGTAGCCCCCTAATCTTTTTACTCGTATGTAGCCCCCTAATCTTTTTACTCGTATGTAGCCCCCTAATCTTTTTACTCGTAAGTAGCCCCCTAATCTTTTTACTCGTATGTAGCTCCCTGCACATCAGAGGCGTTACCGCCTTGCTCGAAGTGATACGATTAAAAAAAACCCAAAAGAACTCAATGTTAAATTTATCTATTTAGTTTCCTAGAGTAATATAATCTAGAAAAAGCTCTAGATATTCTACAATTTCATGGGTAATACATATTTCGCAGCCAATCCTGCTGCTCTTCAGACCCAAAATGATGCAACATTTAATATTCAATATCATCCAGAAAAGAATCACATACAGGCACTCACGTGTCCATTTCTTTTAATACCCCCCCACACAATATATATATATATATATATTTTAATTCAGATACTTCAATCCAAGGGAAAAAAGCAGGAAGGTAAATTCCAAAAAACCCGATCCTAATTAATATTAAAAAATTATTTTAATATTAAAAAATGATACAGGAAGAGAGCTCCATGTAATAAAATATTACAGAGCAAATATATATTAAAAATATATATTATATATATATATATATATATATATATATATATATATAGGAAAGAATATTAATAAAAAGTTTTGAATTTAAAAACGTACTTTTTTAAAAGAGTAACTTTTTTAACAGTATTTGTAAACAAATACTGTTTAAAAAAGTACGTTTTTAAATTCAAAACTTTTTATTAATATTCTTTCCTATACATATTAAGACAGTATACGTGGATGATCATCACTATATATATATATATATATATATATATATATATATATATATATATATATATATAGTATTGTCATCCGCATTAAAATTGATAGATAAAGTATTAAGGTTAAGATTATTTTTATGTAAATTTTCATGTGATCTTAGGATTTTTTTCTTTTGAGGACATATAAAGACTTAATCATCTTCTCTAACATTTTTAATGAAAACTTCATAAAACAGAGATTGCTGTCCACACACACACACACACACACACACACACACACACACACACACACATATATATATATATATATATATATATATAGAGAGAGAGAGAGAGGGGGAAAGAGAGAGAGAGAATGAGACTAAGAGAAAAAGCGATAGATAGATAGATAGATAGATAGATAGATAGATAGATAGATAGATAGATAGATATTGTTCATTTAATAGAAGTAGATATACAGGGTGTCCATAAAGTTTGTGGGAACTTCAAAAAATTATAACTTTATTTGTATTTGCGATAGAATTAATTTGTCAAAAGGATTAGAAATAAGTAAATCTATATATTTAAGGTTCTCACATGTCCGACATCATTAGCAATACAAGGAGTAGTACGATATTACAGTTCGAGGAACACATCTGCCAACTGATTTACAGTAATGCCTGATATCACATTATTTATTTTAGCTTTAAAATCTTCTAATGAAATAAGTTTGGTTGCATACACAATAGTTTTCACATGTCCCCCTACCATAAAAAAAAATAATGGAGTCAAATCTGGGAGACGTGGAGGCCAATAAAATGGCCCACCTTTTCCGATCCATCTGTTTACTTATCTAAAAATTGTTGCAAATTTTGTGGTAAAGAATTATTCAATAAGTATAGTTAAAAGTATATCCATTAAACTTTAGAACGTTTTTCAGAGATTATTTCTATCAAAAATGCAAATAAAGTTATAATTCTTTAAAATGCACACGGACTTTATGGACACTCTGTATTTCCTCTTTTATCCGGTTGACGTTCTTCACTACTAGTCCCCGGATATTTGAACAGGAGTTATATCTCTTGTTCCATGTTTAGTATTTGGTTTCGATCCCTTTTAAAGTCTTTTCTTTTTCTTTTACTTCCAGTAACCCTTTGCGTCTCCGTGTGCTAAATTTAAAAAACAAAAACGAATAAGAACCTCATGCGTTCAAAGAAGGCCTTGTTGTATTTATTCAGAGGATTAATATTCGAATTTCTAATGTTTTATATTTTTTATAATTAATTTTCACCAACGGTAATCATCGGCTTTCTTGGATAATTTAGTCCGGACTATTATTAAGTAAATTGCTTCATATGAGGCCACGAGGAATGTGTAATTACTGCCAAAACTTGACGGAAACGCTAGCGATTACTTTGTTCTCGCTGTTCAATCAATTATTACACTCTTTCACGGGTTTTCTTTTGTTTAGTTTGGCGCGATTCTGAGTCGTAATCATTCAAATTTGTTTCTACTTACTTTCTTTTAACTGCTCAAGTCAATCAGAATTTAACAGCTTTTTTATCCGTAACGAGATGGGCTTTGTTCGGCACTTGGTATAGAGAGACTTTTGGTTCTTCTTTCGAGCGAAATAATTATGTTACGAGCCAAACATAATACAATATTTTGTCAATAAAAATAATAAGGTAAGTATATTGCCGAATGAAGGAATAAGTTAATCAGAAAAATTTCATGAAACTATTTTGAGAAAAAGCGGATAAAAGTTATGTCACTGCGATTGTAGTGTAATTGATGTCGAGATGTCAGTACAGTACTAATGACTATATTTCTGAGATGCAGTAGTATTTACAGTATTTAAATAATTCGGACTATTGTCCTCATCTTTGTTGCCATTTGTACGACGTTTAATAATAGATCATTTTATTTGTCTATATTTCTGAGATGAAGTAGTATTTACAGTATTTACATTATTCGGACTATTGTCCTCATCTTTGTTGCCATTTGTACGACGTTTAATAATAGATCATTTTATTTGTCTATATTTCTGAGATGAAGTAGTATTTACAGTATATACATTATTCGGACTATTGTCGTCATCTTTGTTGCCATTTGTACGACGTTCAATAATAGATAATTCTATTTGTTTATAATTCTGAGATGGGGTAGTATTTCAAGTATTTACATTATTCGGACTATTGTCGTCATCTTTGTTGCAATTTGTACGACGTTTAATAATAGATCATTTTATTTGTCTATATTTCTGAGATGAGGTAGTATTTACAGTATTTACATTATTCAGACTATTGTCGTCATCTTTGTTGCAATTTGTACGACGTTTAATAGTAGATCAGTCTATTTGTCTATATTTCTGAAATGAGGTAGTATTTACAGTATTTACATTATTCAGACTATTGTCGTCATCTTTGTTGCCATTTGTACGACGTTTAATAATAGATCATTTTATTTGTCTATATTTCTGAGATGAGGTAGTATTTACAGTATTTACATTATTCAGACTATTGTCGTCATCTTTGTTGCAATTTGTACGACGTTTAATAGTAGATCAGTCTATTTGTCTATATTTCTGAAATGAGGTAGTATTTACAGTATTTACATTATTCAGACTATTGTTGTCATCTCTGTTGCCATTTGTAAGACGTTTAATAATAGATCATCTATTTGTCTATATTTCTGAGATAAGGTAATTTATTCGGAATATTGTCCTCATCTTTGTTGCCATTTGTACGACGTTTCGGCTGTTGTACGCTCCGACGTTTTGAAGGAGATAGGAAGTTCGAACCCAACCCTTTAATACAATCACTGGGTTATATGAACTCCATTAGCCTGGTATTGAACTCACAAATCTAAGTGTCAAGCTAGGAACTAGCCAACATCTATATCCACTGGCCCATGTGTCCTTGACAAACACTAAATCTTTGGACCTCATAAACCTAATGTCCAGTAAACCTTTTTTTTTTTACCAGAGTTCATATTGCAGTTTTTTATGTTAATGATTTTGTCTAGTATTTCTAATGTTTATGGTTTTCCTAGTATTTTAACAGAGCTCATATTTAGTATTTCTTTTGCTAATGGCTTCCTCTAGAATTTTCTTAAATTGCATTGTTAGAGGGAGATAACTCGTGACTTTCAATCGAGTTTTATGCTAGGAATGGAGTTCACATACACCATTGATTGTAATAAATGGTTCATTTCGAAATTTCTAGCACCTGAGGAAGGCTGAAGTGCACAGCTGCCAAAACGCCGTACAAATTTCCAAAAAGATGAGGACAATGGTCCGAATAATGTAAATACTGTACGAACTAATGACATTGTAGATTTTTTTAGATTTATCCAGACATATTAGTTATGTAGCCGGAGCCGCAGACCAAATGTAGCAGCAATTTTTAAAGCAAGAACCAACGACACACTTTTGAGATTCATTCTGGCAAAGGAGGTTATGTGGCATTAAACATGGAACTACCTTTGATCTAGCAATTAGTTCAATAAAAGATTTCCCCTTCAGATCAGTAGAAAATTTTAGTCGAAGTAAGCAGAATGAATCAGTTTTCTTCTAGATTAGCACTAAATATGCTGATGGAAGTCAAACAGGTTTTAGTCTAATATGACAAGGATGCCTTCTAACACACTAACTCGGTCCCATTCTTTCAAACACTCTTCCCATCTGCCCAACCCTCATCCTCGGTATCCTTACCCATCTATCACCTTCCTTCTGACATTTCCTTCATCTAACCACTCCTCCTCGTTACCTTCCCCTATGTAGCCCCATGCGCAATAGTGGCAATGGAATGCATTGCTTGAGGTGAAATGATTAAAAGAAATGTGTCTTTCCACCATTCTATTAAACTTAGACAGCGACACTATTCTGGGGACACTAGAAGTTGTGCCAGGATTCTTCATCGGAGGCCACAATTTAAACAGCATAAGGTGCGCAGATGATCCAGTGTTGATAGCAGACACGGAAAGAAAACCACAAGATCTCCTACAGAAGGTAGCTGAAGAGAGTGACAAGAAAGAACTACAAATATACTGCAAGAAAACCGAGTGCATGATTATCAGCAAAAAGGGCAGCCCAAAATGCCAAATAAAGATGGGGGATCTTAAAATATTGCATGTACAAAACTTTAAATAACTAGGAAGTGTTCTAATAGAAGACGGAAAGTGCTTTACAGATATTCGAAGGCGAATTGGCATGGCGAAGAAGCATTCAAGAAGTTGAGTAAAGTATTAAGAAACATGACAATTTCGCTAGAAAAAATAAGAGAGTACTGAATTACTATGTGATATCAGTTCTTCAATATGGCAGTGAATGTTGGATACTATCTTCAAAGATGAAGGAAAAACTTGAAGCACCTGAAATGAGGTTCTACAGAAGGATGCTGCGAGTATCGTGGATCGAGCATGTGAGCAATGATGAGGTTTTGGAAAGAATGGAAACGAAAAGGAAATTAATACTTAGCATCATGAAAAGACTGCTGAAGTTCCTGGGTCATGCAATGAGGAAGGAGGGCTTGGAGAACCTGATACTAACAGGCCAGATAGAGGGAAAAAAGACAGGGGAGAGCAGCGGATAACATATATGAAGAACTTGATCAGGTAGATGACAGAACGAGGGTTGAATAGTGTAACAGGAGAAAGCATGCTAAAAGCCACCAGGTATAGAAAGATATGGAAAGCCATGATCGCCTACGTCCTAAAAGGACAGGGCACATAGAAGAAGGACTCCGTACTACTATTATTTTGACGAGTAAACTATTACCTATGTTCTAACTTTACTCACAGTAGAATGAACAGAATTAGTGCATTATATTAAAAAATATTTTTTATACTTAAAAATGTTTTAAATTTTATAATGTTTTACATAAAGAGAATTGAACAATTTCTCTTTGGTATTTTTTTATTCAAATTATGCATTAATTCTGTTAATTCTACTGTGTGTAATTAAGTTAGAACATAGGTAATAGTTTACTCGTCAAAATAATAGTAGTACGGAGTCCTTCTTCTATGTGCTCTGTCCTTTTAGGACGTAGGCGATCATGGCTTTCCATATCTTTCTATACCTGGTGGCTTTTAGTATGCTTTTTCCTATTACACTATTCAACCCTCGTTCCGTCACCTACCTGATCAAGTTCTTCATATATGTTATCCGCTGCTCTCCTCTGTCTCTTTTTCCCCTCTATCTGGCCTGTTAGTATCAGGTTCTCCAAGCCCTCCTTCTTCATTGCATGTCCCAGGAACTTTAGTTGTCTCTTCCTGATGCTCAGTATTAATTTCCTTTTCGTTTCCATCCTTTCCAAAACCTCATGATTGCTCACATGCTCGATCCACGATACTAGCAGAACCACATTTCAGGTGCTTCAAGTTTTTTTCATCTTCGAAGATAGTGTCCAACATTCACTGCCAAATTGAAGAACTGACATCACACAGCAATCCCGTACTCTTTATTTTGGTTTCTAGCGAAATTGTCCTGTTTCTTAATACTTTTCTCCGTTCCTGGAATGCAACCTTGTGCTTTTGGATCTCAGGGATATAAATGTATAGAAATTGCTGTGACCACAAAGTAAGGGGTCAGTTTATTTATTGATTGTAATATGGAATTGATCCCCCACTTTATATCCAATATGTTTCTGTAGAACCATATTTCAGTTGCTTCAAGTTTTTCCTTCATCTGCGAAGATAGTGTCCAACATTCACTGTCATATTGAAGAACTGATATCACATAGTAATTCAGTATTCTCTTATTTTTTCTAGCGAAATTGTCATGTTTCTTAATACTTTACTCAACTTCTGGAATGCTTTCTTCGCCATGCCAATTTTATAACGTTTTACATGAAGTGAATTTAACAATTTCTCTATAGTATTTTTTATTCAAAATATTCACTAATTCTGTTAATTCTACTGTTAGTAATTAAGTTAGAACATAGGTAATAGTTTACTCGTCAAAATAATAGTAGTACGGAGTCCTTCTTCTATGTGCTCTGTCCTTTTAGGACGTAGGCGATCATGGCTTTCCATATCTTTCTATACCTGGTGGCTTTTAGTATGCTTTTTCCTATTACACTATTCAACCCTCGTTCCGTCATCTACCTGATCAAGTTCTTCATGTATGTTATCCGCTGCTCTCCTCTGGCTCTTTCCCCCTCTATCTGGCCTGTTAGTATCAGGTTCTCCAAGCCCTCCTTCTTCATTGCATGTCCCAGGAACTTTAGTTGTCTCTTCCTGATGCTCAGTATTAATTTCCTTTTCGTTTCCATCCTTTCCAAAACCTCATGATTGCTCACATGCTCGATCCACGATACTAGCAGAACCACATTTCAGGTGCTTCAAGTTTTTCTTTCATCTTCGAAGATAGTGTCCAACATTCACTGCCAAATTGAAGAACTGACATCACACAGCAATCCCGTACTCTTTATTTTTGTTTCTAGCGAAATTGTCCTGTTTCTTAATACTTTTCTCCGCTCCTGGAATGCATCCTTGTGCTTTTGGATCTCAGGGATATAAATGTATTGAAATTGCTGTGACCACAAAGTAAGGGGTCAGTTTATTTATTGATTGTAATATGGAATTGATCCCCCATTTTATATCCAATATGTTTCTGTAGAACCATATTTCAGTGAAAATCGAGATTTTGTATTGGCTTCCTTCTTTTGTAAAAGAGATTTCCTCTATGACTTGATAAGTAAAAATACCCTGTTGACAAAGCTAATCAAACGTAAAAAATTATTAATTTCTTTCCTATAAATTTATTTGCTGATAGGAACAAACAGTTCTGTTTAAATATGATGGAATTCCCCTGTCATTCTGTTCGCTTAACCGTTCGGTACCCTAGCAAATTATTTATGTATTTTAGTCGTTGTAGTTTTTATGAATTGAAAAGTCATTGTACACAGCACTTTTTTTCAAGATGTCTAGTTCGAAGTTTCAGTCGTTCGTGTTAAATCTTCCTCAGGTTTTGTTAATGCCGCATTGTTCAGTCGGGGTTTGTTGGGTCGAAGATTTGAAAGATCATGCTCCCTATTCCGTCTTTCTCATTTCACTTGGCTTACGGTGATATCACGTTGAATACAACGGTTCTCGCTCGATCACCGAAGTTAAGCAACGTTGAGCCTGGTCAGTACTTAGGTGGGTGACCGCTTGAGAACACCAAGCGTATAGTGACGGATGTGCGTTGTAGTGCAGTGGATATCGGCTCGGAAAAAGAAATCGGTGAGTGAGTTCGAATTCCAGTTGAATACGCTGCATTGACCTAAGCACTGGTACCCTTGGGAAAGGTATTAATCCGTCCCTTCCCTCCAGTTATGGGTTAAATAAGAGGCTATGACTTGGGGACCCTGCCCTTAAAAACAAATCCCAATGAATCTTTATACTCGAAAAGAAAAATGTATTACTAGACACAAAACTTATATAAAAAACAACAATAAATTGTTGAAACAAAAAGGTATTACCAGCAATAAATGAATAGAAATTTAGTTGGCAATAAATGACCCACCGAGGTTGATATGCCACAAAAACAATCAACCAACAATCATTTCACTTGAATTTCATTTAGTCAGGCTGCGTCTCGCTTGCATTTTCGCGTTGATTATCAGTGCAACCGTTTTGCTTTTCAAGACAACTGTCACCTGTACACAGATTTGAATTCATTACATGTGTATGTCTTACCCTTTCATGTATAAATGGAAGAAGAAAGACTTTCATTCGAAACCTTGTCAAACATTGTATATTTTCTAGAAAATAGAGCTCTTCTTGACAATTATAATAATAATAATACTTATTATTATTATTATTATTATTATTATTATTATTATGTTTTGCGTCTGTTCGTTTATTTTACGAGTTGTCTAGAACTTTCAACCTGACATTTTAAGACTCAGCAAGTCAAAAGGTTGTTACGGTTGATAATGTTGGTTGGAAATATAGCTAAAATTTCAAGTTTAATTTTTCTTTTACCAATGTTCAATTAATATAAGACCCAAGAGCCACTGAGAATAGCTTCATGCTTAAGGACGTCTGAGTGGTAAAATGAAGAATTAATAAGTGTATTTTATGGAAATATGTGAGAATGATAACAGTTCATGTTAGACAAGAATAAGTTAAGCTTAGGAAAGCTTTCTCTCCGGAGTCTGTTCGACAATTATTCGTTTGGGAGAAGCAGCTGTGTGAGTTGGAACTTTTTGTTTCCAAATAGAATAGCATGGGTGCAATAGGACTATTGGGAGTAGCCGATTAGATGATTCTGGAATGGTCGTTGGCCGGCCAACTGACGTGGCGCCAAACTTTTGAACCTTATAAAAAAGGAAGTTCATTATTATTTTTTAAGACTGTAACCTTATTAACACAGTAAAATTCATTAAATCTGTTAATCCATAAATATGGTAAATTATCCTGATTTATTTCAGTTGGGAGTCGTGAGCAAGGCTCTTCTAGTACTCAAAAGAATCCATGTTTTATAATCTAATTTTTGTTATTTCAATTTGTAGCTTCATGACATTTGCCACTGATCATATATATATATATATATATATATATATATATATATATATATATATATATTATTATTATTATTATTATTATTAGCATTATTATTATTATCATCACATACATTTTATATAGAAATAGCTCTTCGTAATCAGTGAGCTGTACTTGTCAGTACAATGTATTGTAGTTCTTTAAGGCATAGGCTAACAGGAATTCATTTAGTGTACCAATCAGAAACTTTTCTAATCAATGCGAGGGCATCAACCACATCTAGAATTAATTTCATAATGTGCCATATTGTTGAAACCTCTATTTCATGATCCTTGCATTTTGCTATGTCAATAAGAAATCATATTCTCTTCTTCTCGACGTCTGTACAATGAGCGATTGGCTATGATTGGTCTGTCGTGTGTACTGTAAAGTCTCATAAAATTGTTACAGTTGCTATCTAGGTCGATTCCAGTTTTTTAGAGTTTCTTTCTGTAAAAGATGCATATTTTCCAGTGCAGATATTGGCATTATTATTATGTCATTTTTCATCATAATTCTATTTCTGCTATGGTTGCACTACCTACCAAGTCTGCAGGAAGACCTAAGGCAGGACGTGTTGTGTTGTTATGGCGCCATTTAATGTTTTTCCTATCTTCTTAACATTATTATTATTATGTCAGTTTTCATTATAATTCAATTTCTGCTATGGTTGCACTACCTACCAAATCTGTTGGAAAACCCAAGGCAGGTCGTGGTTTGTTGTTTGGCTCCATTTCATGTTTTTCCTATCTTCTTAACATTATTATTATTATTATGTCATTTTTCATCATATTTCGATTTCTGCTTTGGTCTCACTACCAACCAAGTCTGCGGGGAGACCTAAGGCAGGTAGTGGCGTGTTGTTATGGCTCCATTTCATGTTTTTCTATCTTCCCTATCATCTCCAGCATTACATAGATAAAGTTTTCCTTAGTGTGTGGGCTGTACTTAATAAGACAATTTTTTGTATGTCTCTTAAGCTGGGGTTTCCAGGGATTCTTTCAATGTGTTGTTTTGTTCCATTTTTTATCATTCCAAGTGCACCTACTATCACTGGCACAACTCTTGTTTTCAATTTCCACATTTTTTCTATTTCAATTTCCAGGTCTTTATATTTTGACAGTTTTTCAAATTCCTTGATTGCTATGTTACAATCCGCTGGACAAGCCATATCAATTAATAGACAAGTTTTCTCCTTCTGGTTTTTAACAATAATGTCTGGCCTGTTTGCCTGTTTGTTTATTATTATTATTATTATTATTATTATTATTATTATTATTATGTCATTTTACATTATAAATCTATTTCTGTTATGGTTGCACTACCTACAAAGTCTGCAGGAAGACCCAAGGCAGGTCTTGGTGCGTTGTTATGACTCCATTTAATGTTTTTTCATATCTTCCTAACATCCCTAGCGTTACATTGACAAAGTTCTCCTTAGTGTGTGGGCTGTATTTAACAAGACAATTTTTTGTATATCTCTTAAGCTGGGGTTTCCAGAGATTTTTTAAATGTGTTGTTTTGTTCTATTTTTTATCATTCTAAATGCACCTACTATCACTGGCACAACTCTTGTTTTCAATTTCCACATTTTTCTAGTTAAATTTTCATTTCTTTATATTTTGACAAATTTTCGAATTTCTTGGTTGCTACGTTATAATCCGCTGGACAAGCAATATCAATTAATAGGCAATTTTTTTTTATTTTTAACAATAATGTAAGGCCTATTTGCTTCAATTTTTCTGTCTGTGTAGATGGTGTAATCACATAGAATAGTGACATCTTTTATTTCTGTAACAGGTGCAAGGTGATGTTCATACTAGTGTTTGTTTACAGATTTTCCATAGTGTTTGCATATTGTACAATGTAAATATTGCCCCACTCTATCGTGACGATTATTAAATTCATTTGGGGCAAGTACAGAATATCCTGAGATTAGATGGTCCATTGTTTCTTGGTTTTTATCAAAGAACCTGCATTTTGGATCCACATTATTATGTATAATATTTGCCTGAAAGTTCATAGTGAAACGTCTTTCGTATTCCGCTGGAAGAATAAAGCCTTCAGTCTCAGACTTTAATCTAGATGCACGTAACCATCGATGAGTTTTAACTATATCAACATTGGATTTATTAGCACGTTCTGGATATTAGCCATGCAGTGGTTTTTCTTGCCAGCGTTGTTTCATCTGTTCAAGAGCTTCATACTTGGCTTTCCTTTTCATATTTTTTGCTGCATTAGTTGATTCTTGGCTTCTGGTTTGCTCTTTTACAGAATCTACTAAATGTAAATCTTGTTTGTATTTACTGCCTTCTTTCATTACTGAATATTTTTTCTTTCTTTTTTCATGTTTTTGACTAATTTCATCATTCAGTTCTTTGTTGTTTCTGTGTATGATAGTAAGCCAATAGTTGTCTTGTATGACAATTCTACCTGAATATGACCTCTTCTACCTTCTTTACGGGGTATGTATAGACGGTCTACATCAGACTTTGTATGATGCATCTTATGTATAGAAATATGCTTTCTTGTCTTAGAATCCATTCGTCTGATGTCGTTTAGAGTCCAGTTCAAGATGTTGAAACTATATTGGACCACTGGGATGGCAAGGCTATTAATTGCCATAATTCTGTTCTGAGAATTCAATTCAGTTTTTAGCCTTATATATTACTCTTTACGCACTATTTCTTTCTTTTTCTTATGATGAATTATTTTACTTTCATTTACACCTAGGTATTTAGAAGCTTCTTCTTGCTCTAAATCTTTTATTGTTACAGCAGGGTCTAAGCTAATTGAGGATGTTTGTTGTAGCGATCCTGGTAAAACTGTAGCTTTAGCACATTTATTCAAATTGAATTTCATTCCATTTTCTTCACTGAAGCATTTTACAGTTTGCAGAAGACCTTCGAGTTCATTGTCATTCTTAGCATACAATTTTAAGTCAACCATGTAAAAAGTATTATTATTATTATTATTATTATTATTATTAATAATAATCTTTGAGGAATGACGATTTTTTTATCCTAAATCGAAATGCGTTTGACGATTTGTGAAATGAAGAATTTGTGAAATGAAGAAATATCGCCACTTATCATTATCACCAGTTTTATTATTATTGTACATTTTAAAGGCTTAATTATTTCGCTAATCTTGTTCATCGAGAGTAGTTATTAAGATATCAATTAGAAGGCCCGTATTGTAAAGCTCTTTAATGAACGAGTTGGCGTGCCGCACCTTTGAGCAAAAAGAAGTCAGGAGAACAATGGTTTCGTCGGGACAGTGAATGGTCTTATGCGACAGGCGCCAGACTAAATTACAAGCAGTTCGATATGCAGTCATGTGAAATTGTTAGAAATAAAAATTTAAAAAAAAAAAAGAAAAGAATTGAAGAAATAAGAAACAAGTAGAAACGATGAGACTACGTTGTTCAATTATTGGAAATCAATAAAAATCAGTTTTCAATATTTGTGATAAGGTAATGTGAACAAGATGAAGGTAAGAAGAAAAAGAAGAAAAAAGAAGTAGACGGGAAGAAAGAAAGAAAAAAGAAGAAAGTTAAGAAGACAAGTAAAAGAACAAAGAGGAAGAAGGCAATAAGGAAAAGGAAAATATGAAAGAAGAAGACGAGGATGAAGAAGAAGGCATCTTGAAGAATAAAAATGAAGAAAAAAGATTAAGAAACAGGAAAAGGATGTAAGGTGTAGAAGAAAAAGAAGAGTGAGAAGCGGGATGCAAGAAGAAGACGAAGAAGAAGAGAGAGTAAGAATATAAAATCGGGGAAAAAGAAGAAAAGATCAAGAAGAATGAAAACGGAAGAAGAAAAAAACAAAATATATGTAAAGCAGAAGAAAATAAAATAAAAACAAAATATATGTAAAAAAGAAACAGAAAATGAAGAAAAGAAGAAAATAAAATGTATGAAAAGCAGAAGAAGAAAAAGAATAAAGAAGAAATAAAGAAGGTAAGGAGGGAAGAAGAAGAAGGAGAAGGAGCTAAAAGGAAGGAGAAAAATAGGAAAAAGAAGAAAAACGTACGAAAAATAGTAAAAAGTTGAAAAATTAGAGATCAGGAAAAAGGCAAGAAGAAGAAGAAAACAAAATATATGAAATACAGAAGAGAAGAAGAAGAAGAATAGAATAAAGAAGAAAAGTTAAAGAAGGTAAGAAGAAGGAGAAAAAGAAAAAGGAGAAGAAGAGAAGGGAATAATAGAAAAACAAGAAATAAGAAAAGAGAAACAAGATGAAAAATAAAGTTCAGGAAGAAGACGGCAAGAAAAAATTAGAAGAGAATGACGATGAAGTCGAGGAAACAACATGCTCAGTAGAATAGTCGAAACAGAAGAAGAAGGGAATAAGAAAAAGAAAAAGAAAAAGAAGAAGAAGGAGAATAGACAGAAAACGGAAAATAAGAAACAAACACAACATTGAGCCAGAATAAGATTTAAAATAACAAAAAATAAACGTGGGAAAATAATAGACACCAGACGACAATGAATCGACATTTAGTAAATAAATGAAGAAATATAGCAATCAGATAAAAAAAAGAAAGAATATTAACAAAAATATGAAAAGAAAGGTTCAATTTTCTACCGTTCCATTTCAGGACTGCAAATATGTGCAAAACTATTCACATTCCAAACATGCAGAGATAAATCTCCTACAATTACTAATAATAACTTGGTCATTAGATACTTAAAATTTATCTCGAGCAACAGGATAACATTCACAAGAACGACAATAATAATAATTCAAAATCACAAATTCTTCATTTAAAGAAAACATGACAAATATATCCACCTAGAAAGCAAATAAAAACACTCTTTCTGCCATCAAATTCCAAGTTTTGTCAGTTGATGGTTATGGATTGCAGTTATTGATTAAACCGAGAGATGATCAGAGAAACTAAAAAGAAAAAGAAATAAAAGGAAAAGAATGACAATAAAGAGGAAAAATACACCCCAGGCAAATGTAGACAGATTTGTTTGAACAGTGATGGTGTAACGTGACTGAATTGTTCGTGGGGAAATGGCACAGATTAAAACAGTTAGTTTGTGCCGCTATATCGAGTATACAACCGAGAGCACATTACAAAACGTAGAGAGTGGAATGAAAAGAATTAGTGGAAAACCTGACTGCAAAAGAAAAGTTATTTATTTGCTATGAAAGCAATAACAAATCTAGAAATGTGAAAGCTTATTCAATTTTCGATAGAAACTGTGTAAGGAACAAGACATAAAATTATACATGCATGACGAAAAGTCTGTTCAGGACATTTTGTAGACAAATTTGGTAACGGTAGATAAGTATAAGTTCAACATTTCAGCACCAGGCACGATATGTTGGATGTGAGATGAGACTATCCATCATATTGTATCAGAATGCAAATGAATGGCTCAGAATGGGTAAAAGAGGTGGATGCATAATAAAAATTCTGCTTTTATTCATTGGATATTGTGTAAAAAGTACAAGTTTGAATGTCAGTCAGTCAGTTAAATGCTATACGTAATACACCCTTGTACGATCACGTCTCGGAAGAAATATAACTGACTGGGCAGAAGCTTTTTCCGCGGTAGGTTGCCATTACCGTTTTTTGGTAGACTGGTTTCTCACCAAAGCTGCAGAACTTAATCTGCATAAAATTAGACATGCATCACGAAAAGTCTGTTCAGGATATTTTGTAGACAAATTTGGTAACAGTAAATAAGTATAAGATCCACATTTCAGCACCAGGCACGATATGTTGGATGTGAGATTAAATTATCCATCATATTGTATCAGAATGCAAGTGAATGGCTCAGAATGGGTAAAAGAGGTAGAGGCATAAGAAAATCTCTGCAATTATTCATTGGATATTGTGTAAAAAGTACAAGTTTGAATGTCAGTCAGTCAGTTAAATGCTGTACGTAATACACCCTTGGACGAAAGAAACATAACTGACTGGGTAGATTTTCCCGTGGTCGGTTGCCATTACTTTCTTTGGTAGACTGGTTGCTCACCAAAGCTACAGACCTTAATCTGTATTGCTATTTAACTCATTACTGGTTGAAAAAAATGGATTCATAACTTTCCCCAGGATATTTGTGCGTCAGTGAATGCAAATAATTCAACTGGGTTTCGAACTCGGCACGCAAATTTCTTATATCCACTGCACAACAATGGAGATATATTGCAGTTAGAATGTACAGAGAAGAATTATGAATAAATGATCAGTAAGGAGAAAAAATACTGCATAACACTAAATGAAAACCCTGTGGTTCATTCTGATACAGCTAGCAAGAAGATTCGAGGACATTAAATATGATTTAGTCTTAGACAAGCAAAACGTATTACGTCATTGAAACATGCTCTCTGATTACTTCGACATATGGTATTGGTTAGAAAGTTTATCTTGCTAGATCCCTTACGATTGATTAGTGTGTTTTATCCTGGGTGCTCCTTATATTCGACCTTAATGCTACGCGTACAAAGGCTCTTGGCACTGGTGGAAAACTTAAAGAAAACCTGTCTCGCTATAAGGACTCAAATCGTGAGATATATTATCACTTAATGCCCGATATATTCGGCCTTGTGCTACACCTAAGCCTCGCTTAGAAAATCACTATAAATGTCTCCTGTTTATTTGACTGAAATTCCCCCACCCAAACAAGATCTGAGTAACGAATGGGATTCTGAATGTTTAGAAAGGATTAGACATAAAAGTAATTTCAGTCCCGGTGCTCTTCATAGCACTGGTACTTCGTACAAGGTATGGTAAAATGTTTTGGTTGTAAATTGGAAATAAAACCTTTTTTTTTTTTGTGAGAAAATGTGAAAAAAGTTCGTGTAGCCTGTTTCGACTCTTAAGACATCATCAGACAAGATCAGCTGTTACATATGTGCATAAAAGGGAAAGGACACTGAATTTATTTATGTGTTTTGCATATATAGTCTAGCGGACGTCAGTTTCTTTTGTTTATTATGATTGTATCTTCTCCTTTTTCTTGTTTTTGTCCTTCTCGTTTTTCTCTGTACCTTTGGAATCTGGGCGTTGGCAATCATATCGATCCACAAGTTGTAACTCTTAGTATATATTGTCTTGTAATAATATCTCTTAAAATCCGTTATTTCATCCATTAGTATAAATCGGTTAGGTAAGATATACTCTGCTTTCTACTGTTCCCACTTGCTACTGTTAGTGTTAAATTTTCCAAAACCTCTTTCTAGGACACATACTCTTCGTAGTTTCTAAACCTAGGATCAGTATATATCCTAGAAATTCCAACTTTCTCTTTCTGTTGTTTAGGTTTTCCCTTCTGAAACCATGCTGCACATATATAAATCTACGATCCACCCGTGCATTGAATACTTCTGGAATATCTGGTCAAATAGCTCTGCTATCCACCTAGAGGTCCTTGCCAAAATCCAACGGATAATCTGTAATGTGATCGACCCCGAGTTGGCAGCTCAGTTACAGTCACTTTCTCGCCGGCGCAATGTGGTTTCCCTGTACCCTCTTTCACGGTTTCTGCTCCGATGAACTTAGCTCACTGATGCCCCTTGTACATAAATTTACTAGAGCCATTAGATTATCAACTAGGTCCCACCCTTTTATTGTGAAACCAACAAAATGTAAGCCCAAATTCTACTCCATCAGCTTCTTTTCTCGCACTTCACTCTTATGGAATTCCCTTCTGTTGACTTGCTTCCCCGACGGCTACAATCACCAAGAATTTAAATGTAAAGTCATCTCCTAGCTCACTAACCTTCATCCTCTCTCTCATGCTCCTTTCTTCGTCCACTCTAATCTCATCAGTATTCTCATCCTTCTCTTACCCACTTCCTGACACCTCTTATGACCTGTCGCTCTTTCTTTAATCCTATGAAACCCCCTATGCACCAGTGCAGGTGAACTGTCTTGCTTGGGGTGATATGATCATAAAAAATAAGTAAAAGTGTTCTTTTTGTTTCCATGTTCGTCATTGCCTGCCAGATCGTTCCATACCCTTTACAGCAATGTTCTGTAAATTCACATTTTGTTGCTTCAATTTTGTTTTTACGTATTTGTCTAGCATTCACTGCCATATAGGAGGAGTGATATTACATAACATTTCAAAATTATTTTCTTTATTTCTAACGATATTTTCGTGTTTCTTAATACATTGATTAGATTTGGGTGGGGGGCATCTTTTTGTATCCCAAAACTCTGTTTTCTTCTTCTTCTATGTGCCCTGTCCCTTCAGGACGTAGGCGATCATGGATCTCCACGTCTCCCTATCCCTTGTGGCTCTTAGTATGTTTGCTCCTGTTGCTCCTGGCAACCCCCGTTCCGTCATCCACCTGATCAGACTCTGCAGATATGTTATCCGTTGCCTTCCTCTGTCTCTCCTTCCTTCTATCTGACCAGTCAGTATCAGGTTCTCCAGGCTCTCCTTTCTCATTGCATGTCCCAGGAACTTCAGTTGTCTCTTCCTGATGCTCAGCATCAATTTCCTTTTTGTTGCCATTCTTTCTAACACTTCGTCGTTGCTTGTATGCTCAGTCCACGATATCCGTAGCATCATTCTGTAGAACCACATTTCGGCCGCTTCCAGTTTTTTCCTCATTTTCGATGATATTCTCCAGCATTCACAGCCGTACTGAAGAACTGACATCACGTAGCAGTCTAGCACTCTTTTCTTCGTTTCTATTGAGATCTTCCTGTGTGCTAGTATCTTGCTCATCTTCTGGAACGCGTCCTTTGCCATGCCAATTCGCCTTCGGATCTCCGTGTCGCACTTTCCATCTCCTGTTAGAACACTTCCTAGGTACTTAAATTCTTGGACTTGTTTGATTCTGTTATCCCCCACCTGTATTTGGCATTTTGGGTTGTATCTTTTGCTGATGACCATGCACTCAGTTTTCTTAAAGTTTATTTGTAGTCCCTTCTTGTCACTCTCCACTGCTACTTTCTGTATGAGATCTTGCAGTTTCCTTTCCGTGTCCGCAATCAGTACTGTATCGTCCGCGTATCTTATGTTGTTCAGGTTGTGGCCTCCAATAATAAATCCTGGTGTGTCATCTAGAGTCCTCAAAATATTCTCGCTGTATAGGTTGAACAAATCTACATAACATTTTAAAATTTTCTTTATTTCTAAGGACATTTTCCTGTTTCTTAATAAATTGATTAGATTTTTTGGGGGGTGGGGGTAGCGCATTTTTCTGTATTTTATTTTATAATCGTGTGGCCCCAAGCAATGGCTTTTACTGCCAGTGTTGTGCCGGGGGTTACATAGGAGGAATGTTATGAGAAAGAATGACAGGTTACAGGGGGTGTCAGGAAGAGAGTATGAGAGTTAAGAGAATACTGATGAGTGGGGTTAACGGTGAAAAAGCATGACAGAGAGGATGTAAGTTAGTGAGACAGGAGATGACTAAAGATTTTACAATTGAATTCTTGAAGATTGTAGCTGTCGGAACAGCAAGTATGCAGAAATAAATTCCACAGGCAGGAAGTGCGAGAAAACAAGCTGATGGAGTAGAATTTGAGTTTACAATTTTTCGGTTTTACAGTAAAAAGGCGGGACCTAGTTTCTAAGCTTGTGGTTCGTGTAAATATATATATAAGGGGTAACAGTGAGCTAGGCTCATCGGAGCAAAAGCTCTGAAAGTATTTGTAGAAGAGACACAGGGAAGTCACACTGCGTCGCTGAGAAAGCTACTGTATCCTAGCTGTCAGGTCGGGATCGATCACATTACAGATTCTCTGTTAGATTTGGTCAAGGACACCAAGCTGGATAGCAGGAGCACCCGACCAGATATGGCAGCAATATTCAATGCACTGACGGATGGTTAGTTTTGTATATGTGCAGGATTGTTTCGGACGGGAAAAACTTCATGACACTACACAGAGAACCGACTTTCTTAGTAGCGGATTTTGCTATAAATTCTATATAGTTATTCTATTTGTGGTCTGATGTGTGAGTTAATCCGAGGACTTTCAGTGTTTTACTTTCAGGGAGAGAAGCCTGATCTATGGTAAAATTGGGAAAGGTATTAATCGATCTCTTTCCTCCAGTTATGGGTTAAATAATAGGACAGATTGGGTTCTATAGCCATGGCTGGCAACCAGTCTACTGCAGAAAGCAATGGCAACCTAGTGAGGGATAATGTTCTGCCCAGTCAATCATGTCTCTTTCGAGACATGATCGCCCAAGCGTGTATCACGTATGGCACTTAACTCACTGACTAAATATAATAGTTGGAAATATAATTAAAACCTACCGGTCATAAAGTGGGGGATCAGTTTTCTATTGTTATGAAATACTAAACTGATCCTCCACTAATTGTACTTAATATAATAATGCAATATAATCCATCTCTTCTCACTTCAGCTATAGGTCAAATAACAGGACTGACTGTGTTCTATATTCTTGGCTGGCAATCAGTCTACCGCAGAAAGTAATGGCAACCTACTGCGGGATAGTCTTCTGCCCAGTCAGTCAGGTCTCTTTCGAGACATGATCGCCTAAAGCGTGTATCACGTATGGCATTTAACTGACTGACTGAATTACTGCGGGATACTCTTCTGTTCAGTCAGTCATGTCTTTTTCGCGACATGATCGCCCAAAGTGTTTATCATTTATGGCACTTAACTGACTGATCTCCAACAAAAAGAAAACATGTAAGAATACTGGATAAACTAAGTCAAAAATTAATACAACCGTGTCTTTTTTAAAGAAACATGTTTACATGATAGATTGCAGCCCATATATATATATATATATATATATATATATATATATAGGTTATGCTGAAATAGTACAAAACAGAACGTAAACCCCAGTGAATTGTTGGTCACACTGTCAACGGATTTTTAAGCGTCAAATTTTGCTTATAAAATAAAAAAAAAACATGATTGCCCAAGCGCGTATCATGTCTGGTATTTAAATGACTGACTGATTATGAAACTGAAAAAAGTTATATTATGTACAGTCAGTCATGTCCCTTTCGAGACATGATTGCCCAAGCGTGTATCACGTATTACACTTAACTGACTGATTTCAATCCGACGTCGTTTTATTATTATTTTTTGTTTCAAAACATTGTGATATTTTATACTTCAGATTCTATGTGGGCCAGGATATGGATGACAGAATTATTTTTATTTAGCCTGTTTTTCGCTGATGGAAATCTTAATGCCGATAAGTATCTGAACATGTTGCAAAAAGAGATTTTCCTCTCCCTGCTAAACAATGATGCTAACTTACCAGTTTACTTTTTAGCTAGTTGGCGCTCAATCTGATTTTGATATTCACGTATTCAGTCGATGGATCAGCATTTTCCAGTTGCTTGGATTTGTCATCGTGGTTCTGTGAAATTACCTCCCAGATCTCCAAAAGTTGCCCCACATGATTTTTACATTTTGGGGAATTTGAAGGTTATGGTCTATCAGGGAGATTTACAGAACAGATGCTCCCAAGCAACGTTTTTTCAATGCCATTACAAGCGTCACTCGAGCTGTGCTTGAGGACACGCATTGAAGAGTGTCTTCAACAGAATGGTAGTTATATGAACAAGATTATATAAATAAAAATAGTTTTTCATATAAAACAATTTATTTTTCATGTATCTGGAAACGTATGGGAGACACTGTACTTCAAAAATCTTCATTATATTAACTAATCCATCCATGTTTAATAATGTTATGGTGGCATCACCTATTCAACTGATAGAACACTTCCTACAACTACATATACTTCCCCTCACAAGATGAGATCAGTGAGAGCTCAGAGAGAGATAGAGAGAGATAGAGAGAGAGAGAGATCAGCATAAAGCAGAGCGTTAAGCAGAGATAGCCAAAACTGCTACCGTACTACCATTGTGAGTCCCAATTATAGTATTAGTTCCTAACACATATTTATTCGTTCTACTAACAGAGTTCTAAGTATTTGTATTTTGCTGTGTTTAATACAACCAGACAGGCAACTGGGTTTCATCCATTCACAGTTAGATCTACCAAATGCAGACGACAATTCTACCCCTCAGCTGCTTTTCTCGCACTTCCCGCCCGTGGAACTCGCTTCCTTATTCTTGCTTTCCTGACGGCTACAACCTCCAGGAATTTAAATGCAAGGTTAATACTCATCTCTTAACTACTTGACCCTAGTTCTTTCCACACCGCCCTGTATGTCCTTTCCTTTCTCTCTACATTTGCAACTGTCATCACACCTGTATTCCCATCCTTCTCTTGCTCCTTTCTAACTGGTTCGTCTTTCTCTTCATTCTCCTCTAATCTTTTTACTCTTATGTAGCCCCCTGCACATCAGTGGCGTTACCGCCTTGCTCGGGGTGATATGATAAAAAAAAAAAACATATATCTTTATTTCCTTTTTTGGTTGTTATATTATTTCTTGTTGGACCCTTAAACGGGTCCACGACAAATGAATTGTAGATCACTGGATCTGATCTCTAGGGAAATGAACGCACTATCAAATTTCTCTACAATGTAATTTTCATACAAATGATATAAGAGACACTAAAAATGCAAATATTATAATTCATATTTATTATCCACTAATTGTAAGAGCGGAAACTAAGCCGAAATCCAAAATCAATCATTATTATTTCTTTTTTAATGACGAATACTTCCAGTACCAATTTCGCCACCCGTTGATTCGAAGAGTGTGTTTAATGAGCATATGTCTGTCTGATTTTAATTAATTCACGTGTCTTCTGTTTCAACACGATTGACGTTATGGCTGTCAATTGGTGAGTCAACGTACAATATCTAGAACGATATACATTCTCGTAATCTATATCGTTCTAGGCAGGGCCCGGAGGTTCTTTCCGTATGAGTCCATCCTACACATATATAAATCTACCATCCGTCCGTGTATTGAATACTGCTGCCACATCTGCCCCTGCTAGTCTCCTCGGGGTTCTTGACAAAATACAACGAAGAATCTGTAATGATGATCGATACCGACTTGGCTGACCGGCTGCAGTCACTCTCTCACCGGCGTCTCGTGGCTTTCCTGTGCCTCTTCTATAAATACTTTCACGGCTTCTGCTCCGATGAACTTAGATCACTGGTGCCCCCTAGGTATGAATTTGCACGAGATACTAGATTAGCAACTAGGTCCCACCCATTTACAATGAAACCGATAAAATGTAACCTCAATTTCTACTCCAACAGCTTCTTTTCTCGCACTTCCCACCTGTGGAATTCCCTTCCCGACACCTACAATCTCCAGGATTTTAAATATAAGGTCAATAGACACCTCCTAACACACAAACGCGCACCCATTCTCTCAAACACTCTTCCTATGTACCTCCTTACTCGTCTATCACCCTCCTTCTGACATTTCCTATATCAAATCGCTCTCTCACCACCTTCTCCTATGTAAGCCCCTGCGCTATAGTGGCAGTGGAATGCCTTGCTTGGGATGAAATGATCTAAAAAATATATCTCATACAAAATTGAATACTGTTGCCATGTCTATCGGGCGCTTTCTGCTATCCATTTCCGGGTTCTTGACAAAATCCAAAGATGGATCTGCAATGTAATCAATACCCAATTGGCAGCTTGATTTTTCCGACAGGATGTGGCATCCTTGTGTCCTTTCTACAAATATTTTCACGGCTTTGGCTCTGAAAACTTCATTCCCTGATGAATTTACTCGTAATACTAAATTGGTAACTAAGACTCATCATTCTACCGTAAATAAGTCAAATGTAGCATCACTACTACTCTAGTAGATTCTTTTCTCGCACTTCCTGCCTGTTGAACTCCCTTCCGTATACTTGCTTCCCTGATAACTAAATTCTCCAAATCTTTAAATCAACGTTAATTGACATCTTTTATTTCCTTGATTCAAATGCTTCTCTTATCCTTTCATCGACATCTCCTTTAACTTCCTCAGCTTTTTTTTATCTTTTTCTTTATTCTTTCTTTTTTACTGGAATCCCCTGCGCATTAGCTGCAGTAATGCCTTACTTGGCGGAGGGGGGGTGTTGAAACGATTATTAAAATAAAAACTTGCGAGAAAATATTTAATATATAAGAAGTGTGTTTATCATCGTACATGATCATGTCTATGCATATGAGAAGTGCAGCTCTACAATGTGACGCCGATTAGAGAAGTAGTTGAAAGATATCTAGAAAGGTATTGTCTCATAGCTTTGGAATCGGACCAATATTTACTTGCCCTTTTAACTGAAGGATTTTGCATGAAAATATAGCCCTCAAACATGTCTCATACCTGCTCAAGTTGACCAATATTAATTTTGTAATCTCATATTTTTTTACGGGCGGGGAAGAACAATTATTATAAGAATTAATGAAGGTTGTTCGATTCTGGTAAAAATATAAGAAACCACATATTTACACTGAGATATCAAGTTGTTATGGTGCCTATCTAAAGGAAATGGACTCTTCCTCCGTCAATAAAGACTAACTTGCGTAACTTCCGGGGATACAGCTGTGTACGCAGTCAAGATACAGTCGAGACGCAGCGTTAATATACAGTTCGTATTTACAATTCTATATTTGCTGATTACTAACACTCGTATTTATATATATGTTCTATTATTCTAATACAACCTTTTCATCTACGTTTCCAAACAAAAAAAAAAACTCCAACAAATGTATGGTTGTAAAATAGGTTTTACATTGTTTTTCAAGTGAAACATAAAGAAAGGCAACATCTCCATCAGAACAGTTGCTAGAATTTAAAATATACATTCGATCATGTAATGATCATTAAGAGGGTCGATCGTATTTTTTTTCGGTAGTCACAAGTATACAACCGTAGCTCCCCTTAAATAACTAATACTCAAACATCTGAAAGAAGCATCAATCTTAAAACTAGAAAAATGTGTCTTGGTAAATGTATGTCCAGTTTGAAATTTTAATCATAGGAAGAAGATGGGAGGGTACAACAGCTTAAATATGAAAATTCCAACAAAGATAAAGACAACAGTCCGAACAGCGTAAATGATATAAACAAATAAGATTTAGTCAGATATTAATGATGAAATAATTATTGGGGGAAGTATATATATATATATATATATATATATATATATATATATATATATATATATATAAAAGGATTAATTCAATGATGTTGGATGATCATTTCGATATGAAAATCCCCCCGGGGTACAACACATCACCTCAGCAACAGAAAAATCCTTCAGTTTCTGAAAGGATTTTTCTGTTGCTGAGGTGATGTGTTATCTCCCGTGGGGATTTTCATATCGAAATGATCACCCAACATCATTGAATTAATCCTTTTTTAATTTATATTTGCTCTGTAATATTTTATTACTCTTCCTGTATACTTTTTTAATATTAAAATAAATTTTTTAATATTAATTAGGATCGGGTTTTTGGAATTTACCTTCCTGCTTTTTTCGCTTGGATTAAAGTATCTGAATTAAAATATATATATATGCAATAGTGTGCAAAATTATTAGGACAGGAACTATTTTATTTTTCATGAGGCATATTGACAGAAAATAAACTACTGAATTAAAGTAATTTTATTTGATTTACTTAACAAACCCATTAACAAGAAAAATACTTGTTATAAAATAAATTTAACATTTAGTATAATAGCCTTTTGCTTTTATCACAGCCTTCATTCTGTCAGACATTGACATCACAAGCTTCTTCAATGTAACTAATTGTATCTCCTGCGCAGCTGCTTGTATTTGTTCCCAAAGTGTGTTTTACGAAGTAACATTAGATTTATGAATTCGAGAGGGGGGAATAAGAAAAGTCAGTCATATCCAAGGATAATAGAATAATGAGTAGTCTCAAAATAACTTGAAAAATAATAGAAAATAGGAAAAATTAAATATAACTTCTTTTTAATACATGTCGTTTATGCCTAGTTTAAAATAATCAATATTTATTAGCAGTTTACTTGGCTTTTCACCCTGTATTTGAATGTAAGTGATGTTTTTATGAAAATCACCCCTGTCCTTCATATATATATATATATATATATATATATATAATAATAATAATAATAATATTTATTAATAAATTATAACATTGATATGTTATAATATCACTACAAAAGTAGCTATTTTGTTTCGACACTTTTTGTGTCTTGTCAAGTGATGTTGTTATTTCGAAAATATTATTATTATTATTATTATTAGCTCTACTTTGTATTGAGCACTTTTTTAAAAATAGTGTTTCTTTGGATAGGGAATATTATTCTACCCATACTTGGTTATATATATATATATATATATATATATATATATATATATATATTAGAGTGTTCGGGTCAATATTAAATTAAACCAGTTCACAGTTGTATTAAATAGATTTATAATGTAGAACTTTTGAGCATTTTTAATTCAGAAATGTGTTATTTTTACAACCTAGGTTTCAAATTCTTGGTATCTTCAGGCGATTTACAATAACTGATTTTTTTTGTTTTTTAAACGCTCGAACGCGCGACTGGAATTTTAATCAATAATTTTTAGAAATTACTTTCATTCATGTTTCTATGATCCTAGTATGAATCTATAGGTGCGATTACATCTGGACACAATTTCTGATTTTTCATTTAGTAAAACGTTTTGTTCTGGGAACAACATAAGATCTAAGTTTTCCTCCCGAAAGAATCTGCATACATTGCCACGGTTTGGCTATTTTCACTATGCTCAAAGATATATCAAGGCCTTTTCTATTTTACAATGGTATTTTCTCACATGGCTAGCCATTTTGCTAGAACTTTTAGGTTTTCTACTTTAATTGTTGCTTATTCGATCTGTTTTTAAAGTGACTTTCAGTCAGTTAAGTACCATAAGTGAGACATGCTTTGTCGATCATGTCTCGAAAGAGATCTGACTGACTGGGCAGAATAAGTATCCAGAAGTAGGTTGCCATTGCTTTCTGCAGTAGATTGATTGCGACCAAGGCTATAGAACCCAATCTGTTCTATTATTTAACCCAAAACTGGAATGAAGAGACGGATTTATACCTTTCCCAGGGGTATTTGTACGTAAGTGAATGCAAAGACTGACTTTAGTAGACCTCAAAGATGTTTTTCTTTGTCCATCCATGTCATGTACATTCGCTTTGTAAATATCGTTGTCTGTTTAAAAATGTAAGAGGGAATTTTGTTTCCCTACAGTTGCATTCTTTGTTAATGATGTTAATTTGTAAGTTGTTGTTTATGTTTCTGCCATTTTGTTTTTCATGAAATCTTCTAAATTATTAGTAAAGCTATAACTAAATTTCATTGAATTCCTATTGAACATTTTGCTTAATTCTAAGTTCTTGAGGAAGTATTTATTGATTAATGTACAAAACAATTGTCTTCTTTTAGATTTTATTTCGAAGTTAAACGGTGGGTTGAGCCAAATAAAGTTTCGATTTTTTATTCTTTTTGGTTTGTTGGTTTTGTTCGTCTTTGTATTCGAAAATGTTCTGATGGCCAGATTCCTTTGAGGCATATTCATAATCTCTTTTCTTTTATCAAAGCTTGTATTGTTTGACGAATTTCTTGATAACCTTTATTTTATACATTTATGAATGTGTTTTATTACGCTGGTTGGATGGTCAGATCTTGAGTTGACGTACTTAAAAGTTTAGTCTTGTATTCATATGATATATATATATATATATATATATATATATATATATATATATATATATATATGTAATGGTTGTTACAATGGTCTATAATTCATAGTATCACTACACAAAAGTTTTCGCGTTTCGAAGCTGCTACGTGCGCTTCTCAGCGAGTGATAAGTTGAAATGAAAATTTCAAATGAAGATTTTCATTTCAACTTATCACCCGATGAGAAGCGCACGTAGCAGCTTCGAAACGCGAAAATTCTTGTGTAGTGATACTATGAATTCATAAACCATTGTAACAACCATTACAATATAACGCTCTACGTTGTATCGAGCACTCTTTATAAAATTAAATTCATGAACCGCAGGTAAAAAACCTACGAGTTCTATAACTTTGTTATAATATATATATATATATATATAGAGAGAGAGAGAGAGAGTGTGAGAGAGAGAGAGATATTGAGAGAGAGAGAGAGAGAAACTACTAAAAAGTTGTAAGTTAAAAATGTTTTTTGACAGTATTCAAATATTTTTATCATTATATATATATATATATATATATGAAAAATATACTCGTCATCCACATACAAGCCTGTTTTGCTGTATCACAGTACATCCGTGTAGCTAAACCTCCACCTGCTCCTAGCCGGGATCGAAGTTCGACCGATTTGGTGTCAGTCGCAGTCGTTAATCTCTAAGCCATAGGCGCATGGAATGACGCTCCCTTTTTACTCGACGCATTCTGAAAGTTTCATGGATTTTAAAGGAAATCTAACGAATTACTGTTACCCAATATTTTATCCCATCTGTTTAACATTTGAATATATTTTTACATGACAATATTTGGGATTGCTCATAGCTGACATAGAAAGCGAGAATGCTAAATCCATTACTAGGAAGGTTGGGTCACTGTGTCGGGCCAAAAGTTTTTCCTGCTTAAATTCATCTTGTTCATATGCAAATTAACCATCCGACCATGCACATTGTCATATCTGATCAGGCTCCCCTACTGTTCATCTCAGGGTTCTCGACAGGCTTCAACGAAGATCCTGCAATCTGATCGGTCCAGACCTGACAACTCAACTCCAGCCACTTTCTCACTGGCGTCATGAGGCTTCCCTCTGTCTCTTCTACAAATATTTTCATGGTTACTGCTCTGACGAACTTAGGTCACTGGTGCTCCCTCCACAGGAATTTACTCCAGCAACCAAACTAGCAACAAGGTCCCACACTTTTAAAGTTAAATCAAATTGCAGGCGGCAATTATACTCCATTACGTTCTTTTCTCGCATTCCAGTTTACAGAACTCATTTTGTTTACTTGCTTTCCTGATGGCCACAAGCTCCATGAATTTAAATGCAATGTCAATTCTCATCTCTTATCCACTTGACTCCAGACCTACACTACGTCGGCCTGTGTATCTTTTTCTTTTCTTTTCTCATTCGACCTTTTTAACTGTAATCACACTTAACTCTTGCCCTTTCTCTGACACCCCTGGAACTTGTTTGTCTTTTTGTTTGCTCTCCTCTTGCTAAAGCTTTTACTCTCTTATGCAACCGCCTGCGCATCAGTGGCGGTACCAGCTTGCTTGGGGTGAAACGATTAAGAAATAAAAATGAAGAAATTCGAAAGAACGGACTACAAATAAACTACAAGAAAACCGAATGTATGGTCATCCGGAAACAGAGGAGCCCAAAATGCCAACTACGGGTTGGATATACTAAAATCAAGCAAGTACAAAAATTTTAGTAATTGGAACGTGTTCTAACGAAAGACGAACAGTGTGACACCGAGAAAGACGAATTAGAATGGCCAATGACGCATTCCAGAAGCTGAGCAAAGTATTAAGTGACAAGAAAATTTCGCTAGAAACAAAGAAGAGAGTTCTGAATTGCTATGTGATGTCTGCTCTTCCCTATGCTAGTGAATGCCGGACAAAGATGAAGGAAAAACTTGAAGCAGCTGAAATGTGATTCTACAGAAAGACGCTGAGGATATCATGGATCCAGCATATGAGCAATGATGAGGTTTTAGAAAGAATGGAAACGAAAAGAAAATTAATCCTGAGTATCATGAAAAAACTTCTGAAATTCTTGAGACAAGTGATGAGGATAAAAGACTTGGAGAAACTGATACTCACATGTCAGATAGAGGGAAAGAGAGACAGGGAAAAGTAGCGGATAACATATTTGGAGGGGCTCATCAGATGGAGGGCAGCGGCAGCGCGGGGATTTGGGTGTGAGAAAAGCGTGCAAAGAGCTATCAGGTATATGCACACGTGGAAGACCATTATCGCTTACGTTTTGAAGGAAATTGAACATAGAAATTTTATTAGAATTTAATGATATATTTCCTACGAACTGACCAATAGATATTAGAATCACACCTTTCCCACGAGTATTTCCGCGTAAATGGATATGAGGAACATGACTAGAACTGAAACTCTGTTCTTCCTGGTCTAATTCCAGGACTACTCGAATATCCAGGATTGAAACAACTGATTTTCCCAAGCGGTCAATTATATAAGCCCAAAGCTGGCCCGACATAATTTCGATACTCATACAGAAGCGGTTTTCAGCGTGATATGGCTGTAATAATTATTATATGTGGTTTCTGGCTTTCTCTTTTCCAATCTTCTCAATTTGTTTTTTTTTTTTTTTTTTTTAATTGGAGTAGATAGATCTATCTATCGCCCATCAAACTCCACCCACGTCTATTGAACAGGTTAAGAGGCTCATCCCTTGTTTCCTGTTTAGGATGTGGTTTCCGGCTTTCTCTTTTCCAATCTTTTCACGACTACGTAGCCCCTCTGTCATCAGTGGCGTTACCGCCTTGCTCGGGGTGATAAAAAAAAAAACTTGGTATTTTTTCCATACTGATTTAAATTCAAAAAGGGTGACCAAGTAGAAAATCTTCCAGAATTTTTACAGCTTGGAACATGGGAATTTTCACTCTAGTGTCGATCTGTTTTAGTAATATTCAGTACGAGACTGAGTACGTGTACAAACGCCAATATGAATGCAAAGAACAACGAGAGAAAAAAACTTGTTTATTATTTACTGTGCTGTAAAAGATGTTGGATAAACCAATATCATTAACAAAAATATTTCTTTTATTTTTTTTTCCTCCTCGCCTACGTTAACGGGAAACAATCTATTGATCAATTTTACATTGCATCTTGCGTGTTTCCCACAGAAAGCAAAGTGGTTCTCTAATTATTTCATGTCGTTCGTGTTTTAATCTTCTTTTTAAATAAAAGATTTAGGGATGTTTGTGTTCTTACTACGAATCTGTGTATGGGAGCTTTGTGACAAATTAAAAGGGTTCTTTACAAAAAGAGTTTAAAAGCTGTGATAGAACGAAAGCAGAGATAAAAAAGGGTGTGGAGAAAAGAATGAAAAAAAAACATAAATTTAGAAAAAACACAGAAACTGAAGCAAAAAAAAACTTGTAAAACAAATGTTAGGAGAAATGTAAATAAAAATAAATAAAAGAAATAGGAGCGAAAATATTTTTAAATGAATTTAAAGAGGAAAATAGTTGACGCCGAATAAAAGAAGAGAATTAAAACGGAAACCAGACAAAATAACTTGAAAAGGAAAGAAATAAAAAAATAAATTTAAAATAAGAAAAAGTAAAGTGAGAAAAGAAAGAAATTGAAAAAAAGAAAGAAAGAAAGAAAGAAAGAAAGAAATAGTTGGAATTGAAAGAAAGAAAGAAAGAAAGAAAGAAATAGTTGGAATTGAAAAAAAGAAAGAAAGAAAGAAAGAAAGAAAGAAATAGTTGGAATTGAAAGAAAAAAAGAAAGAAAGAAAGAAAGAAATAGTTGGAATTGAAAGAAAGAAAGAAAGAAAGAAAGAAATAGTTGGAATTGAAAAAAAGAAAGAAAGAAAGAAAAAAAGAAAAAAAAAGAAATAGTTGGAATTGAAAGAAAGAAAGAAAGAAAGAAAGAAATAGTTGGAATTGAAAAAAAAAGAAAGAAAGAAAGAAAGAAATAGTTGGAATTGAAAGAAAGAAAGAAAGAAAGAAAGAAAGAAAGAAATAGTTGGAATTGAAAGAAAGAAAGAAAGAAAGAAATAGTTGGAATTGAAAGAAAGAAAGAAAGAAAGAAAGAAAGAAAGAAAAAAAGAAATAGTTTGGAAATGAAAAAATAGAAAAAGAAGACTATGCAAAACAAGAAAAAGATTGTGCAAAGAAAAATAATTGAAGGAAAAAAGGAAGAAGGAAGTAAAGAAAGAAAAAAGAAGACGTAAGAAAAGAAAGAATTAAAAAACAATTAAAAGAAACAAGCAAATAAACAAACAAATGAAAAAGAAAGAAAGAAAGAAAGAAAGAAAGTAATAATTTGGAAATGAAAGAATGGAAAAAGCGAATTATGTGAAACAAGAAAAAATTGTGCAAATAAAAATAATTAAAGAAAGAAAAAAAGGAAAAACAAAATAAAGAAAATAAAAGAAGGAAAGAACGGAAGAAAATAACGAATCAAAAAACAATTAAAAAATAAAAAGTGGTGAAGAAAGACAGAAAGTAAAGCAAAAAGAAAGAAAGAAAGAAAGAAAGAAAATAAGGAAAGAAAAAAAGAATAAAAAAGAAAGCAAAAGAAACAACTCTGGTAATATTTTAGATTGTAATATTATTAAAAATTATTTGCTGATACAAGTTTTACTAATTAACTCATACCTAGGGGAGAATAGATACTCATACCGTTCCACCGAGTATTTGCGTTTAAGTGATTATAAGCAGACCACGGAGATCCGAAGGCGAATTGGCATGGCAAAGGACGCGTTCCAGAAGATGAGCAAAATACTAACACAAAGGAAAATCTCAATAGAAACGAAGAAAAGAGTGCTAGACTGCTACGTGATGTCAGTTCTTCAATATGGCTGTGAATGCTGGACAATATCATCGAAAATGAGGACAAAACTGGAAGCGGCCAAAATGTGGTTCTACAGAAGGATGCTACGGATATCGTGGACTGAGCATACAAGCAACGACGAAGTGTTAGAAAGAATGGCAACAAAAAGGAAATTGATGCTGAGCATCAGGAAGAGACAACTGAAGTTCCTGGGATATGCAATGAGGAAGGAGAGCCTGGAGAACCTGATACTGACTGGACAGATAGAAGGAAGGAGAGACAGAGGAAGGCAGCGGATAACATATTTGCAGGGTCTGATCAGGTGGATGACGGAACGGGGGTTGCCAGGAGCAACAGGAGGAAACATACTAAGAGCCACAAGGGATAGGGAGACGTGGAGATCCATGATCGCCTACGCCCTGAAGGGACAGGGCACATAGAAGAAGAAGCAGACCATCTGAAATTGAAAAGTTTGTCCTCTTATCAACAATTCCGATGGTGCACATGAATAACTAGTATTCACAAGAGGGCAATCATCAAAGTACTGACCAAACGAGACGTGTCTTATTTTCAGTGATCCTAAACGAGCACGTGTTTCACTCCTATATGAACATAAGCCTTGGCTACCACGTCGGGTCGGGTCGGAGCTAAAACAACAGCAATTAAGAGGTGGTTCCAAGCTCCTATCAACCTCCCAAACAGAAGGGATTCCCCCAAGCGGTAAATGCGAGAAAAAAAAAACTGCTGGAGTAGAATTTACGTTTACATTATATTGGTGTCAAAGTAAAATGGTGAAACCTAGTTGCTAATCATGTTGCTCGATTAAAATCATACATAAGAGGTACCAGAGAGTTAAGTTCATCAGAGCAGAAACCGTGAAAGTATTTGTAGAACAGACACAGAGAAGCCACATTACGCCAGCTAGAAAGTAACTGTATCTGAGTTGCCAAGTCTGGATTGATTAGCTAACAGGTTCTCCGTTGGATTTTGTTAAAGAACCCTTAGGTGGATAGACGGGGCACCCGACCAGATATGGCAGCACTATTCAATGCACAGGTGGATGGTAGATATATCTGTGCAGGATTGTTTCAGATGGGAAAAACTTCCTGGCTCTTCAGAGAGAACCGACCTTCTTAGCTATGGATCCGATATAGTCATTAAATTTGAGGTCTGTTGTGAGAGTTAACCCGAGGAGTCACAGTGTTTAGTCTGATCAAGATCTTCAGGAGAATTCAAGCTTTGAAGGCGCTTTCTAATAGAGGAAAACGAGAAAACGATTGCTTGATTATGTAAGATCTTCATAGCGGGTATAGACTTCATAGCGGGTATAGACTTCATAGCGGGTATAGACTTCATAGCGGGTATAGACTTTTCTATTGGTGCGGTAAGCAATTTGGTTGATAAGTTTATCGAGCTGTTCTGTTTGTTCGTTTAGCGGCATATCGTCACCAAGTGGGTCATCTAATCCTGAAATTTAATTTTCTTATTAGTATTAGGAATTCATTTTGCAAAAATATATTCCCAGTAATTTCTTTTACTATGAAATGTGTTTTATGCTTTCATAATATTTTACCGGGTGTGCGTTGTGGTGTAAGAGATATAAGGTCGGAATGAGAAATCGAAGTGCCGCGTTCGAATTCCATTCGAATTTGTTGCATTCTCTTACGAGCTAATAATTTTGGGGAAGGTAATACTCCATCTCCTCTACAAGCAACTATAGGTTGAATTGCAAAGAGATTAGTTTCCATAGCCTTGTTGGCAAATAGGCAAAAAGAAATGGCAACCGACCGCGGGAAAATATTCTGCCTAGTCAGCCATGGATTGAAAAAGACGTGATCGCCGAAGTGTGTATAATTTAAAGAACTTATCTGAATAATATTGTTTAATTTTGGAGATAAACATTGTAAAGGTCAGTTGTATATTAATGTATATTTTAACGTCGCAGTTTTATAATTGTTTATGTTTGAAGACAAACATTGGAAAGATCAGTTGTATATTTGTGTAAATTCTAATGCAGCGACTATCATATGGTTTATGTCTGTAGACAAACATTTTAATGATCAGCAGTATATTGGTGTATGTTCTAACGCGGCGGGCATAATATTGTTTATGTTTGGAGAGAAACGTAATGATCAATTGTAATTTGGTTTATACTCTAATCTAAACTTATTTATAAATGAAACTTTGTCTCTGTGTGTGTCTGTGTGTGTGTATCCGTTATCTATAGACTCCAAAACGGTTGAACCGATTTTCTTGAAAATTTACACAGTTGTACTATAAGCGTCTGCGAGTGTTCTTGGCTTGGTTTTGTGTCGAGATACCCCCGATAAATATCGAAAATCGATAATCGAAAAAATCGGGTTATAAAAAGAGTGGCCTGATTTTAATCAAATTTGATACACTCATAGACAAAGACATAAGAAACGATATTCAGAAGTTTCAAGGTTGCAGTTCTTACAATAGAACAGAAAATTTTATATCGATACCAGGAAATCCAAATTTGACTAACATCCATTCATTTTTCTTTCAGTCTACGGTTTCGCTTTAACTGGAAACAACTATTGCTTTTTAGTCTTTCGTGCCAATGTCCAAAGTGTCTGAGCTCCAGGACCATGGATTAGTTTTAAAGCTTTCATTACACCCGAGCAACGCCGAGCTATGCTGCTAGTATTCTATATTGTTTTTCTTTCGAGAAAAACATAGCAATGATCAGTTGTATATTGATGTATATTCTAACACCTCGAGAGTCATATATTTATGTTTACATATAAACGTTGCAATGGTCACTTGTAAATTGATATATATTTTTACGACACAGGTATTATATTGTTTATGTTTGGAGACAAGCATTGCAATTATCAGTTGTATTTAGGTACCTCCACCAATCCACGGGAAAAACAGCATAGCGTAATGGAAAACGCCACAAACTTAACGAAAATAAAGATGCAAAATGATGATATTATATTTAAGAGGAATGATGAAAGTATTTTTTAATTATTTCTTAAATTTTTTTAATCCTTTCTAACACGTTCGGAATTTTGGTTAGAATGCTTGTTTTGTTTACGTCATCGCCTTCTACAAAGTTTAAAATTGATCTTTTTGCGTTTTTTTTTCTGTTGAAAATCCATTAATTCGAAATTTCTTGTACAAATCAAATAATTGTCCGATTTTAATAAAATATTCAGAACTTATTTAAAACTTATTTACAAATGAATGAAATTATTTTTGAAATTTTTTTTAGAAAATATTGGTAATTTTTTTTTTCATGTTTTACCCCCAACTTACTTAATTTCATTAAATTTCGCACAGAACCTTCAGTTTTATGAAAATTATTTTGTTTGTTAAAAGTAGGAGTCATTAGAGATTGCAAATCACCTACTTTTTTTTCAAGTTTGTACCATTTAACTGGAATTATTTAATCCATTGAACTGGAAATCTGTCTGAATTGAAAATAATGAATCTAATAAAACTATGATATTACTTATTTTGAAAAGCTTTTAATTGTTTTTGTAAATAAGAAATATTAAGGACATTATTTTCTGAAGAAATAAAATTTTTCTGATAAATAATGATTTTTTACAAGAATATTTTCATTTTTTTTTACATTCTAATTATAATAATTTATAATAGCTTAAAATAGTGTAAAATTCTGTATTGGGGTGATTATAGGATGTGATATAGTAATTGGAGACGAAATTTACGAGTCCAAAATTGCAAAGATTAATAAACGTAGTTACGCTATTTATTTTTAAAATAATTTTTAAGTATGGTAGACTGAAATTGCCATTATTATGAAACGGTTACGTAATTTAAGAGTTGTGTCCCTTCATTTAGATGTATGAAAATTGTCGGTTTTTGGCATGCGTACAACCTGTCATCGCCAAATCAATCAAAAATCAATCAAACCTTCGATCAAATGAACACGACCAATCGTTAATAATTTGGTGTATATTACTTTATTATGCTATAAGTAAGTAATATTCTTTTTTATATTGGGTTAATTTAACATTCAATTTTCTAATTTTACTAAAATAAAGTGTCAGAAATATTTTGAAATATTTTTAAAATCGATAAATTTTTGTTTGTTTACAAAGTTCTTAAAATTAAGAAGATGGCCGTTTTTAAGAAAATTTAAGAAATCGAAATTAAATGTGACTTCAAATCGATATAATTTCTATCTGATATACACCAGAAATTTTTTACTTAATGGAAATAATAAATTTAATCATTAAGGTTTTAATTAAATCTAAAATAAAATCTTTATTAATGCTTTTTCATTTTAAAAATTTCATTTTAAAATGAGGTATCGAAATATTTATATTAAAAAGTGGTGGTACCTAATTTGATGTATGTTCTAACGCCGATGGCTTCATATCTAAACTTATTTATAAATGGAACATTTTTCTCTGTGTGTGTGTCTGTGTGTGTGTATCCGTTATCTATAGACTCCGAAACGGCTGAACCGATTTTCTTGAAAATATAAACTGTTGTACTATAAGCGTCTGCGAGTGTTCTTAGCTAGATTTTGTGTCGATGTATTCCCGATAAATATCGAAAATCGATAATCGAAGACATCGGGTTATAGAAGGAGTGGTCCGATTTTAATCAAATTTCATACAGTTATAGACAAAGACATAAGAAACAATATTCAGAAGTTTCAAGGTTTCAGTTCTTACAATAGTGCAGAATATATATATATATATATATATATATATATATATATATATATATATATAAGGCAAGATGTTTGTGTGTGTATCTGTTTATCTGCCTGTATGTCTGTATTTTTCCAGCCCTTTTATTTTAGTTTTTGCTTCGGGTTTGGCTCTAAGTAGCTTTAATTATAGTTCTTAGTCTCAGCCATGATACCATTTACTCAGAGGACTTATTTTGCCTTCAAAATTCAGTTTACGTCGAAAAAAACCTATTTGATATCGATACCAGGAAATCCAAATTTGACTTACATCCATTCATTTTTCTTTCAGTTTACGGTTTCGCTTTAACTGGAAGCAACTATTGCTTTTTAGTCTTTCGTGCCAACGTCCAAAGAGTCTGAGCTCCAGGAACATGGATTAGTTTTAAAGCTTTTATTATATCCGAGCAATGCCGGATTATACTGCTAGTTTGTTATGTTTATATCAAAACATTACAATCATCAGTTGTATATTGATGTATATTCTAAAATATTTTTTATGTTTGTAGAAAAACATTTTAATGATCAGTCGTATATTGTGGTATATTCTAACAACGCGACGTTCATATTGTTTCTGTTTAGAGACAGACATTGTAATGATCTGTTTTTTATTGGTCTATTTTTTTTTTTTTTTACCCCGAGCAAGGCATGTCACTGCCACTACTGTGCAGGGGGCTACGTAGAATGGAGAAAGGCTGATTAAATATAGGAAATAACAGAGGGTGGGTGATAGGCGGGTGAGGATACCGAGAATTAGGGTTGGGTAGATGAGAGTGTTGTGAGAATAGTTGGGAGTTAGTGTGATAGGAGGTGTCTATTGACCCTACATTTAAACACCTGGAGATTGTAACTGTCGGGAAAGCAGACTTGTGGAAGGGAGTTTCACAGGCGGGAAGCGCGAGAAAAGAAGCTGTTGGAGTAGAATTTACGGTTACATCTTATTTGTTTAACTGTAAAAGGGTGGGACCTAGTTGCTAATCTAGTATCTCGTGTAAATTCGTGCTTAGGCGGCACCAGTGATCTAAGCTCATCGGAGCAGAAGCCATGAAAGTACTTGTAGAAGAGGCACAGGGAAGCTACATCACGCCGGTGTGAGAGCGGCTGCAGCCGGTCTGCCAAGTCAGTATCAACCACGTTACAGATCCTCCTTTGTATTTTGTCAAGAAGCCCAAGGAGAGCAGCAGGGGCACCCGACCAGATATGGCAGCAATATTCAATACACGGGCGGATGGTAGATTTGTATATGTGCAGAATAGTTTCAGGTGGGAAAAATTTCCGGGCCCTTTCATAGCAGCAGATTTGGCAATGGATTCAATACAGTCATTCCATTTGAGGTCCGCCGAGAGTGTAAGGCCAAGGAGGCGTAGTATTTTACTCTCTGGGAGGCTAGCCTGTCCCATGCTAATGGGAGGTAGATGCGATTGTCTATGGTGGTTAGTTGATAACAGCTTTGTTTTGGAGGCATTGAAATTTACCAACCATTTCCTACCTCAGGTCACTACGGATTGGAGGTCCCTTTCAAGTGCGGCAGCGAGGTTCACTTTGTCGTCCAGACCTGGTTTCTGATCGATGCGGGAGTAGATGGTTGTGTCGTCGGCATACATGCCAACTTGGGATCTAATGGTGTCGGGGAGATCATTAATGTAGATCAGAAAGAGCGTGGGACCTAGGATAGAACCTTGAGGGACGCCCGCGTTCGTCTGGTAGTTTTGGGAGACATGCCCATTTAATACCACCTTTAATGTGCGGTTAGAGAGGAAGGACTGGAACATCGTTGATTGTTTACAACGCGACGTTCATATTGTTTCTGTTTGGAGAAAAACATTTTAATGATCAGTCGTATATTGTCGTATATTCTAACAACGCGACTTTCATATTGTTTCTGTTTAGAGACAGACATTGTAATGATCTGTTTTTTATTGGTCTATATCCTAACATCGTTGATTTGTATAGCAGAATAGGTGCGTGCGTCCCAACAGTTAATTGTAGGATATTTAATGAAGTAATGCCATGAAAAAGATTATATTCATGTTGGTTTATTTTTCCGTTGTTTGATTTTGTTTGGCGGTATATAAAACTCAATGGGTGATTAAATTCCAAAATCTAAATATTTTGAAAAAAGGTGGTCATTAAATCACTGTTTTATTAAGTAAATTGGGATTATTGATATGGTTTAAGATACAACGTTTTTCTAAAAGGCATAACTTTCATTTATCTCTTTTTCCATTGTAAGGTTTGGATTTAGTAATGATATTCCAGGTAATATGTATGTTGTGGTACAGTGGATATCGGCTCGGAACGAGAAATCGGGGAACCGAGTTCGAATTCCAGTTGAATTCATCGCATTCTCTTACGCGCAAATACCCTTGGGAAATGTATTCATCCGTCTTTTCCCTCCATTTATGGGTTAAATAATAGGACAGATTGGGTTCTATAGCCCTGGCTGGCAACCAGTCTACCGCAGAAAACAATGGCAACCTACTGCGGGATAATCTTCTGTCCAGTCAATCATGTTTCTTTCGAGTCATGATCATCCAAGCGTGTTTCACGTATGGCACTTAACTGACTGAATATAATAGTTGAAAACATGATTAAGGCTTCTATTGGGTATAAAGTGGGGGATCGATTTCCTATTGTTTTGAAGTAATAAACTGATCCCCCACTAATTACTACATAATAATATAGTACATAACTTCCTCCGTCTTGTTATGAGTCAAATAATAGGACAGATTTGGTTCTATAGCCTTGGCTGGCAACCAGTCTACCGCAAAAAACAATGGCAACCTACTGCGGGATAATCTTCTGTCTAGTCAGTCATGTTTCTTTCGAGACATGATCGCCTAAGCGTGTTTCACGTATGGCACTTAACTGACTGACTGATTCCAGTAATAATTGGATGATTCTTATTTTTTAATTTTCAAAAATGGATAAAACAGTGATTTTGCTTTATTTACTGTTTTTAAAGATAACATCTGGTTTTTAAATCTTGTCTTCCACCTGTTAGAAGTACAACGAAATTATAATTTATCATTGTTATCCTCCGGATGAATTCCAGCTCTATTAACAATATTTTCGGACATAGACTACAAGCTATAGTTATTAGGTCACCCCAGTTTTTTTTTTAAAGAAATAATATATTTCATACAATTTTTAGTATTTATTGCCAAGTGAATAATTCTAAATTATTTTTGTTTTTATTACTTTGCAAAATTTTACAAGGCACACAAAGCAGACACCTTAGAAATATAATGCCGAAGTAGAATTTTAAATTAACTAGAAACTCAACTGTAAAGAGTCAGTCAGTTAAGTGCCATACGTGATACACGCTTGGGCGATCATGTCTTGAAAGAGAAATGACTGACTGGGCAGAAGATTATCCCGCAGTAGGTTGCCATTGATTTCTGCGGTAGACTGGTTGCCAACCAAGGCTATAGAACCCAATCTGTCCTGCTATTTAACCCATAACTGGAAGGAAGATACGAATTAATACCTTTCCCAAGGGTATTTGCGCGTAAGTGAATACAATGGATTCAACTGGAATTCGAACTCGGCTCCCCGGTTTCTCGTTCCGAGCCGATATCCAATGTACCAAAACGAACATCCTGTAAACAGTAAACATGCTATAAAACTCTACTCCTGTTTAAAAAAAAAAACTAGAGGAGAGGTGTTTTAACCATATGACAGGTGAATATATCTACTCCTAATTAACATATATTTGGTTTCAATCTTTTTAATTTTTCGCCAATTTTTAAATAGCTATACTCTATTTTTTGCAACTTTGGAACAACAATGTACTAAATGTTTTAATAGACTGATTAAAACCACCAGTGGCCTGTGTACAACCCTTAAGGGTTTCGTTTGCTCCTTTCTGTTATAAAGAGTGCATAACTTAAGAAAAAAGAAACTAAATTATATTTCAAACTTGAAAATGTAAAACAGACGCATTTCTTGATGGCATGAGGAATAAAAATCGGAGGTAAAAAGAAACGAACTCTAATTCCTTGATCGATAACTCTGTTCGAGAAACTACTCTATGGAAAATTAAATATCATGGAAATAAATCAAGTGCATTAGCATACAGCGAAAGAGAGACATAGCGAGAAAAAGATCGGAAATGCATAAGTTTTGCTGTTATATTATATGGCTTGAGCGTCATAATCCGCAAATATTAAGTTATCGAATCGCAGATTGACGCAGACGAAAGTGTCATCGGCTCCGATGTGTGGAACGAAACACTCAAATAGCTTTTCACTATCCTAGTTCCAGTGTATTGTGCAATTATTTCACAGAAATTAAATAAATATATAAAATAGATGCATTTTGTCAATATCTTTTTCTTTCTTTTTTTAAGCTGTTTTACGTAAGTAATCTTTAAAAAGAATCAAAGTAATTGGCTTTCTTTTATTCCGGTTCTGTTGAAGAAATCGTTCACAAACACAAAATTGAATCATCGTATCAAAGCCTATAAAAACTGCACCTAATATCTGTGTTCTTCAGTGCAAGAAATAATAATGTAAGCTTATCGAAAGAATATGTAATAGATTTTAAAATGTATCTTTTGAGAATTACAGCACAGAATATAGTTTCCAGTATTCTTCGTTGAGAAATACGATTGTACAACAAGCATTGACCTAACGTATTTATAACTCGGATAAAAAAAAAAAAACAGAGAAAAATAAAAGCATTTAATGATGTACGGCTGCCAGCAAACCTTGCCTTATTTAATGGGAAAAAAAGTTCCTTTTTATTCATGTATAATGTACTTATATTATCCTATTATTGATGATTGCATTACTTCTTTTGTAAAGCATGCCATCGTAGAAGTAATAACGTATTCTTTATTAAATGTGTGAGAGCACTATTTTGTCAGTAATTCTATACTGAGGTAACACCCGAAAACACACTTTTATAATGAATTTCTCTAGCAAAATCATTAGCAATACATATTCGTTTCACATATAATTTATATTCGATCAACAATGCTTAATTTATTACCTGAAATTGATCACGCCATATCATACCAATCAATGTGTATTTATATATTTAAAAACAGTGATGCAGAAATATGGCCCCTATTCTAAACTCTCACTAGTCAAGTGCTAGTGCACTAAGGCTAGTTTCTCGTCAAAATCCATCTTCAACATATAAAGTAGCGAGCATAAAGATCAGAACGATATTAGAAAAAGTCTAAATGTGAAATAACTTTTTATTTTAAAGCTTCATAGATCATTTTATCAAGGAAAAATAAGGATATAAAGGTAAATTATAAAATTCCACAATATAAAGCTCAATAAACTTATTATGATAAAGTTCTAACAGAAATTATATAACAGTTGAAAAAAAAGGCGATCAAAAACATCCGAACGATTAAAAAATCATACTATTATAATGGATACATCATCTAAATAAACTACGTTCATAATTCATTAGTAGTTGACGTGTGAACTTTTCAATAACAGCTTGACATCTTTTGCTACATGAGCGAATTAATGTCTTGCATTTATTAACGTATATCTTCTACCATTCTCCTTTCAAATTAGTCCATAGTTCTTTGACGTTTGTTGGATTCTTTTCCTTAGCTCTTTCATTTATTAACTTCCAAGAATCCTCAATAGGATTCATGTCTGGGCTTTGAGCAGACCACTCCATAACAGTAACATCCTCCTCAGAAAGACATGTCTTAACAGAGTTTCGATGTGTGACGTGAAGCATTATCTTGCATAAATACAGCTGGTTGATTAATTGCTTTTCTCAAACTAGATACATGCTTATTTAGTATCTTTTTGTATACTGTTGCGTTAATTTGTATCTTTAGTATCTTTTTGTATACTGTTGCGGGACCTCTTGCTAGACTACCGTGTAATCTAGCAAGAGGTCCCGTAGCAGCAGCTGAAATCATACCAAACACCATCACACTTCTACCAAATTCAATGCTGCTTTCAGTGCACGGAGGCAAATACCATTCCTTAGGACTGCATCGAACGAACCTGCTTCCGTCACAATCGAACAGGTTAAATTGACTCATCGCTGAAATTAACACAATCCCACTGTTCTTCTACCCATATTTCAATTGGCTCATTTGATTCTTTTTAGAAAGGTAGGGCTTCGTAGAGGCAACTCGACAGTTCAGATTGATTTCATTAAGTCTTCGGGAAATAGTGTGCCTTGATATTTTAATGCCAAGGTTAGCATTAGGTATTTTAGAGATAGCGGTTGCTGTGCGCAAATCGATCCCTTTTTCATTCTTTTCCAATCCATCTGTCTTCCCTTGCAGTAGCTTTCCCAGGTCTGCCAAGTAGTTTCTTGGCTTTACATGACCCAGTTTCCTCAGTTGAGTGCCATACGTGATACACGCTTTGGCGATCATGTCTCGAAAGAGACATGACTGAGCGAGCAGAAGATTACCCCACAGTAGGTTGTGGTAGAATGGTTTCCAACCAAGGCTATAGAACCCAATTTGTTCTGTTATTTAACCCATAACTGGAGGAAAGAGATGAATTAATACCTTTTCCAAGGGTATTTGCGCGTAAGCGATTTCAACGAATTTGACTGTAATTCGAACTCGGCTCTCCGATTTCTCGTTCCGAGTTGATATACATTGCACCACAACAGTTTCATAAAGTTTTCTTAAAATACTATAAATAACACTTTTAGATCCCACACACTTTTTGGAATATCCACAATCGAGAGTTTATTTTCAATACGTAACTTGATTATCAGTTTTCTAAATTCCAATGACGTCACAGATTTTTTTCGCCATGTTTACAATGCAATAGCAAGTAAAGAGCCGGTGTAATTCAGTAAAATACCCAAATTATATTCTTACCCTAAAAATCTATCAATAATGCAAAATAATTATTAAATTTTATGAATTTATTTAATCGTTCTGATGTTTTTGATCGTCTATTTTTGTTTTAATGTTATATAATTATTCTTATAACTTTATTAAAATAAGTTTATTGAGCTTTATATTTTGGAATTATATAATTTACTTTTATATCCTTATTTTCTGTGATAAACTGTTCTTTGAAGCTTTAAAAAAGTTATTTCATATTTAGACTTTTTCTTAACATCGTTTATGCTCGCTACTGTATAAGTCTTCCATCCGCCAGTCCATGGAATATTGCTGTCACATCTGGACGGTTTCTCCTGCTATTCATCTCGGGGTTCTTGACAAGATTTAACTGAGAATCTGCAATGGTAACCGATCCCGACCTGATAGCCCAGCTCCAGTCACCTTTTAAACGGCTTCATGAAGCTTCTGTTTGTTTTTTCTACAAATAATTTCACGGCTTTAGCTCCGATGAGCTCAGCACATGGTGACCTCTTTTCATGAATTTACTCGTGCTACTAGACTAGCAACTAGGTCTTACCCTTTTACAGACAAACCGATCAAATGTTGCCACAACTTCTACTCCAACAGCTTCTTTTCCTGCACTTCCCGCTTGTGGAATGATCTTCCATATACTTGCTTCCATTGCAGATTCAGTCTTCGAGAATTAAAATGCAATGTCAATTGCCATCTCTATTTTTCTTTGACTTGTATCCTTTGCTTGACAAACCTTGTATCATGTTCTTCTCTCATGCAGCTTTCTTCATACCAGTGTTCTCATCCTTCTCTTACACATTCTCTGACAACCTCTGTAACTTTTTCCTCTTTCTCATGACTCTCCTCTTATGTAATCCCCTGCACACCAGTGGCAGTACTGCTTTGCTTGGTGTGAAATGATTATAAAAAATGTGTAGATCGTACGGTTTCTTTTGAAACGTCTATTTAGAACTAGTGAAATTAGAATGTGCGTTGTGGTGCAGTGGATATCGAACGAACGAGAAACTCTGGGGCCGAGTTCAAATTCCATTTGAATTCCCTGTATTCGCTTCGACGCAAATACCCTTGGTTATGGTAATAATCCGTTTTTCTTCCATCTATGGGTTAAATAACAAGACAAATTGGATTCTGTATACTTGGCTGGCAATCAGTCTACCGTAGAAAGTAATAGCAACCTCCTGCAGGACAATCTTCTGCCCAGTCAGTCAAGTCTCTTTCGAGACATGATCGCCCAAGATTTGATCACATATGGCACTTAATTGACTGAATCTGTAATTGCCACACAAACATTTTCGTGATCATTTCAAGTTATGTCAGAATTATGCAGCTTCTATGATTAGAAACTTTCAGGTCACGGGTTCAGTGGTTAAAACTCGACCTTCGGGGTGTTTGAAAACTTTAGAAATCGTCTACAACAGTTCATGTGACAGGTCACCTACTTTGTGTGTGTCATTTTAAAGTCAAATGAAAGAAAATTGTAAGTTTATAAAAGCTAGAATTTGTCTATACATCTGAGATGAGGTAGTATTTACATTATTTACAACTATTTGCACTGTTGTAATCTTTATTGCCATGTTTACGACGTTTCTGCGCTTTACGCTCCGGCCTTCTTCATGTGCTGGGAATCTTAAACCGAGCCCTATATTTTGATCATTAGGGTACATCATTCTCATTCCATGTGTAATGCCACTTCCGGATTTTATGCAATAATCTCCCTTGAACTCAAGTTATTTATTTGTTCATCACTACTGTAGCCAGGTATCGAACTCACAACTCAATGACACATGGCCTAGTGAATATAGGCGTTGGTTAATTAAATGATTTGACCCAAACTGTTGTGGCAATGAATATTGGGGCAAGAGTGCGAATAATGTAAATAATATTAAAACCCTTTGTTTTAATAACAGTGAAATATTTTTGAAAGCAGTTATTTTGGTCTTTTTCAACCTTTGAAAGATGGGAGGTATTTCTGTCTAACACTATATTTCTGTCTTGTGAAGGAAAAACCTGAAGCAGCTGAAATGTGGTTCTACAGAAGGATGCTGCTGATATTATGGATCGAGCATGAGAGCAATGATGATGTTTTGAAAAGGATGTAAACAAAAAGGAAATTAATACTGGGCATCAGGAAGAGACAACTAAATTTCCTGGGACATGCAATGAGGAAGAAGGCACTGGAGAATCATATATTAACAGACCAGATAGAGGGAAAAAGAGACAGAGGAAAGCAGCGGATAACACATTTGAAGGGCCCGAGCAGGTGGATAATAGAATGGGGGTTACGTGGTGTTACAGGAAAAAGTGTGGTAAAAGCCACCAGGAATAAGGAAGCGTGGAGGTCCATAAGCGCCTACGACCTGAAAGGACAAGTCACATAGGAGATGAATAATGGAGGTTAATCAAGTATCTAATTAATCAATTCCTTTGTTCTTACGTTTCTTGAGATCGCAGTCATAATTTTCAGGCCTTTAATGTGAAGCACTGAGATACCCTCGTCTATCAAGTGATCATCTTGATAGTCGTTGATAGTCTTTAACCAAGACAAGGCACCATGTCACAAGTCGACCGCAACGATTGCAAAACTACATGAATTGCACTTCGAATTCCTTCCGCATCCACCCTATTCTACTGATCTAGCTCCAGCGACTACTGGCTGTTTGCAAACCTCAAAATAATGATCCAGGGAAAGAGATGTGGCTCCACTGAAGAAGTGATATTGGAAACTGGGGCGTATTTTAAGGCCAAAGAAAAATCGTCATACAAAAGAGGCAATGAATTGTTAGAGAAGCGTTGGAATCAGTGTATCACACTAGAAAGAGACTATGTTGATGAATAAAGTCGAATTTTGCCTAAGAGTGATTTTATTAGCTAGGTCCGGATTTATTGAGTGACGGGTTATTCCTTCTCGATAGAATATGGAACACGTGGTTTTCTACTATATAAGTAACATACAGTGCTGATAGCAAACACGGAAACGAAACTACAAGACCTCCTACAGAAGGTAGCTGAAGGAAATGAAAAGAAATAACTACAAATAAACTACAAGAAAAAAAAGACATCATTATCAGCGCAAAGAGCAGCCCAAAATGACGAATACAGCGGTAGGTGGGATAATGTAAAACCAAAAAAGGAAACATAAATTTAAATACCTGTGAAATCTTCTAACAGAAGACGGATAGTAGGACACAGGGATCCGAATGCGAACTGGCATGGCGAAGGACGCATTGCAGAAGCTGAGTAGATTATAAAGAAAGTACTGGATTTCTAGGTGATGTCAGGTCTTAATATGGCAGTGAATGTTGGAAAATCCAATCAAAAAGATGAAGGATATTTTGAAGCAAGTAAAACGTGATTCTACAGAAGGACGCTGCGCATATCATGAACCGAGCATGTGAAAAGATGGAAACGAAAAGGAATTTAATACTGAGCATCAGGAAAAGATAGATAAAGTTCTTTGGACCTGTACTGAGGAAAGAGGGCTTAGAGAATCTGATACTCACAGGCCAGATAGTAGGAAAGAGAGAAAGGGGAAAGCAACGTGTAACATATTTGACGTGGCCGGAGCAAGTCGGTGGCAGAGCGGGGATTGGGTGGAGTAACAGGAGAAATCATGCTAGAAGCCATCCTGCATAGAGAGACGTGAAACGCTATGATCGCCTACGTCCTGAAAAGAACTTGGCACAGAGAAGAAGAAGAAGAAGAAGAAGAAGAAGAAGTGACATAGTGGATTCTGGCTGTGAACATCCGGCCTGTTGGAACCAGGAGATGCAGTTCCTTCGTGCACCTTCCATTGGCATCATTTAGACGTCAATTATGCCATTGCACCATATCTATCTGTTAAAATATGATTTCATTGTTATTTTCATTATGACGCCATTTAGACGACAATTCATCCATCACACCCTTTCTATACTAATTCGATGTTAGTGTTATTTTTATCTAGGCCTCATTTAGACAACAATTTGTTAATCGCACCCTATCTGTTCAAATAAACTGTCAGTTTTATTTTCATTTCGCCATTTTTTGACGAGAATTCATCTTTGTATCCTTTCTTTCTGTTTAATGAGATATCATTGTTGCTATAATTTTGAGATCATGGAGACGACAATTGATTTATCGCACACTGTCTATCTGTTTAAATAAGACTTCAGTGCTATTTTCCTTTTGACTCCGTTTAGATGACAATACGAAAATCACTCCCTGTCTACATTTTCAAATGAGATGACAATGTTATTTTCATTTGGATCTTTAGACGACAATTCAACCACCGCACTATGTCTGTCTGTTCCACTGAAATATCAGTGTTATATTCATGTTGGCCTTATTTATACCACAATTTGATCATCGCAAACTGTCGGTTCAAAGAAGATATCAGTGTACTGCTGATAATGGCCTTATTGTTGAATACCAAAAGATAAATGTTGTGTAACATGAAAACCAAGATGGATGATCGTCTTGAAATATGATAACGGACAACGTGTGTATGAAAAATATTCAGAGGAATCAAGCATAAACGCACTGACATGGAAGTGACAACTGGAGTTGTCTTCCTTGCGTTCTCTTCGAGTCCCTAGCTTCGTCTTCTCTCTCTCGACCCGGGAAACCCCAGTCGTATATATATATCCAGGCCCTGTCGATCTTCACCCAATTTGGTTATCCCCGAGCAGGCATAATCACCAAATGTTTTCTTTGGCATTTGACGTAATCACATTCTTGTTTATTTAATTGTCCCAATCTTTCTCAACTTTGACACGTTAGTACAACGCCTAATTATATAACTGTGTCTAACACTAAAACAAATTGTTTTTCGGCGAACTAAAATATAATTAATTCTTCTCATCATTGTTTTATAATTCCAAAATAATTTAATGTAAATTTTATTCTGTCTTTGACACAATATTTGTTTCTGCATTCTACCTTCGACTGAAATCATTATTTTTTTTCTGATATTTGGGAGCAATAATATCTAATGAATTATATTCTGTAGACATAGACCACACTCATTGTTTATATATTGTGTCGTTGAAACATGGCATCTTTGACACAATACAATTTTTAATTAATCTAGATTTCATTTTTGACAGCAGTCCTCGCCTGTATTATTTTTCGCCCTTGGTTTATTTAAGGTCAATTATATTCGGTTAATCCCTAGATTATATAACATTATTTCAAAGGTAATTCAACCATCGCACCTACTCTGTTCAAATGAGATGGTATTGCTAAAAAAATTAATCCCTCACACACTGTCTATCTATTAAATGATATGTCAATGTTACTTTCATTTTAGTCAAATTTAGACGACCATTAAACGATTGTAACTGTCTAACCCTACGGGAGGGGGAGTGGTTAGTTCAGGCCTTGATTATAAGTTCGCAGCGGCAATTGTGATGACTCTCTGACCATTCGGGCTGGTTGGTTTGAAAGAAAACCCGGTCTACTCTGGTTGTTATGGTCACAGCCGATGCCTGGTTAGAGTCAATATCAGCTCCACCGTTCCTAGCTCGCTTCCAACGTCTAGTTAATGAAGTAACTGCCTCGATTTCTATTCCAATCTACCTACGTTTTGATTTGATCTTAGGTGGACGAAATCAGTCAGGCGTCGGGTCGTAGTGCAAACTGAATCCGGGACAGAGGTCGTATCGCACAAGTATATAAAAGAAAAGAGAAAATAATGAACAACCCAGTAGGTTCAAATATATTGGTTAATAACAAATGCCTTTATAACAGTTTGCTGAATACAGAAATGAGTCCCTCTGCCAAACCGTTTCTATGGATTCGTGACACTTTTGAATTTCTTAAGCTAGTCCTGGTATCTTAAGCAGTATTTCAATAATCTGCTTTTCAGTATCTTCAGTCGGTGTTCATTAAGCCTTTCTTTGGTGGTGTGAGTCGTTCTCTATTAATGCCTGCTTTTGGTGAGAAATCGAAGTCCAAGGGCGTGAATCTTGTGGTCACCTTCTGTGAGTCATAATTCGAACTGCTCTCTCCAACTCAATTCGACTGCAATTCCTCTCTCTGTCCTGAACGCTTGGGGGCGTTTGTTTATATTGACTCTGATCAGAATCCGGTGTGGGGGCCGGACGTGGTCTAGGTTATTCGATAATTCCAAACCCCCACTAATTTTTCTCTTTGTCTTCGGTCAGGAAAATTTATCACTTTTCATTTTTGAAGATTAAGCTACTTTTTGCTTAGAGGGGTTTTCACCCTTCTGTGAGGAGAGGTTGGAGGAGAATTATCCTCCTAAGCTCTTCCTTTCTCATATTGGAACCTCATACCAATCCCTTCAGGTTGTTTGTTCACCTCCGACTATCACCCGTGCTACCAATCGGCCAATAATTTCTCGGCGGTGTGGGTGTGGCTAGACCGGTATTAGCTTACATTATCGCCCAAAGAGAAAATAAAAATTATCTTATTTTTTCCCTTATCGGCCAGAATTCTTAAGAATCGCAGATGACCTGGCTTTAAAAATTTTATCTTACTTTGCCACCCAAAATCCACTTGGCCGAATCTCGGCTGGGTCATTAATTACTGCTAATCAACTTCTAACTGGTTGGCTGTGTTCCACCCAAAACTCAAATATCTTTGTCTTTCTATCTTCTGCTTTTCCAGATGGCGACAGAAAATAAAACATTGTAACAGATTTTGGACAAACATATCCATGATCATATCAAGGTTTGGCTTTCTTCGTCGTTTTCTTTTTAGATAACCGAATTTTGATTATTTCGGCCCACTTGATTGGCTACGCGGGTTGCAAATACGCCTATTTTCTGCGTCTCTTGGCGCGTCATGACATTAAGTAGTTCTGACAGAATCCGAAGTCTGTTTCTTTTACAATTCTCTATTTTTTGCAAAAAGGAAAAACGTCCGCTTTTGCAACTGAAAACAAAATTTTTTCCCAAATTTTCTTTTGATAAAGAAAAAATAAAATCTCTCAGTATGTCTTTCGATCTAGCTGCTTCTCGTTTTACGCATTCCCGTTTTTAATTTGTATGATTAATTAATTAGCCAATTATCATAGCTAGTGTCACACATAACACCATGACTGTTTGTTCAAATCAGATGTCAGTGTTGTATTCATTTTGGCCTTATTTCGACGACAATTCGATCATCGCATCCAGTCCGAGTGTTCAAATGATATATCATTGTTATATTAATGTTGTCCTCATTTAGACAAAAATTAATCTATCACATCTTGTTATAGTAATAATTTCTTTAAAAATGTCATGTTGGCAATATTTGTCATTCCAAAGTCTATTTTAATAATTTCATAGTGTTTTGACCCCAGTTTGGAAGTTAGATATTTGCCCATATTTGGGGCCCTAACAGGTGATACCACTCCGGGTCAGGGTGGACCTGGGAAAAACACCAGTTAAGAGGTGGTTTCATGTTCCTCATAAACTCCCAACAAGAGCCATTGCTGCAGGACCGTCATCGCATCTTGTCTATTTGTAAAAATTAGAAGTCAATATTATTTTCATTTTCATTGCACATTATCCGTCTGTTCAAAAAAATGTCAGTGTTATATTCATTATGGCCATATTTAGACAACAGTTCATGAAAAGAATTCTGTTTTTCTGTTAAATGAGATAACAGTGTTGTTTTAATTTTGGACTCATTAAAACGACAATTTATTTATCGCACCCTGTCTATCTATTCAGACGAAATGTCAGTCTTATTTTTATTCTGGCCTCATTTAGATGACAAAAGGGCACTCGCTTCAGTCTATCTTTTCAAATGAAATGTCATTGTTATATAACTTTGGGCTTCATTTAGACGACAATCTATCTGTCGCATATCTGATCAAACGAGACGTCAGTTTCATATTTATTTGTACACATTTTGACTCCATCTCTCCCGCTATATCTTTTCAGATTGTGATTTCGCTGTAATTTTTAACATGGTGTCACTTAGACGACAATTTATTTATCGCACCTTGTCTATAGACGTCATAGTTATTTACATGCTAGTCACATTTAGACGAAAATGTATCAATCGCACGTTATCTATTGTTTTAACGAGATAAGTGTTATTCCTATTTTGGCCTCATTTAAAGGTGGCTTCATGCAACGTTTTCTTCCTATTTGTTCAAAAGAGATATCAAATTTATATTCATTATGGCGCTATTTAGACGACTATTTTTACCTCGCATTTCGTCTATTTGTTCAAATGAGTCATACTGATTGCCATTAAGACAACAGTTTATCTATAGTAATGTGTCTATTTGTTCAAATCAGTGGTCAGCTTTATTTTCTGTTTGGCCTCATTTCGACAATTGTTCTATAATTTCTTCTGCTCCAACGAGCTTGAGTCAATGGAGCCTTCGCAACAGGTGTTTACTCGTACAACCAGACTGGCAACTGGGTCTCACCCATTCACAGTTAGATCAACCAAATACAGACGACAATTCTACTCCTGCAGCTTCTTTTCCCGCTTGTGTAACTCGCTTCTATATTCTTGCTTTCCTGACGGCTACAACCTCCAGGAATTTAAATACAATGTCAATAATCATCTCTTAACCACTTGTCTCTAGTTCTTTCTACACCACCCTGTATATCCTTTCCTTTCTCTCTACCTTTGCAACTGTCTTCACACGTGTATTTCCATATTTCTCTTGCTCCTTTCTAACCGGTTCGTCTTTCTCTTTACTCTCCTCCTATTTAATATTTTTTACTCTTATTTAGCCCCCTGCACATCAGTAGCATTACCACCTTGCTCGGGGTGATACGATTAATATATATATATATATATATATATTATTTGAAATTGTGCGTGATTTCGCGAATAGGTGTATTTTTATGAAAGAGCAGAAATATGAAAAATAGCTGGGAAAAGAAAAATAGACATTGTTTTGAAATTATTTTCATTGCTAAAAAATTTGAAGAACCCTCAGATAAGTAGTACGTAGTAATTACATTTTGACCTCAGTTAGACGTCAATTTGTCCTTTTTTTACCTGTAGATATGTTCAAATTAAATGTCAGTTTATTTCCATTTTTGTCTCATTTAGACGACATTTTGTTCATCACCCAATGTGTCTCTTTTTAAAAAAGGTCAATGTTATTTTTATTTAGACCGAATTTAGATAAGAATTTATACATCGCCACCTGTCTGTTTATCCAAATGAGATATCAGTGCTATTTTCATTTTCGCTTCAGGTATACGACAATGCATTTGTCACACCATGAGTATCTTTTGAAATTTGATGCTCGTACTATATAAATTTTTTTTTAATCATTTCACCCCAAGCAAGGTATTCCACTGCCACTATTGCGCAAGGGGTTATATAGGGGAAGGTAAAGAGAAAGAGTGGGTAGATATAGGAAATGTCAGAAGGAGGGTGATAGATGGGTAAGGACATCGAGGCTGAGGGTTGGGTAGATGGGAAGAGTGTTTGAAGGAATGGATGCGAGTTAGTGTGTTAGGAAGTGTCTATAAAACTTACATTTAAACTCCTGGAGATTGTAGCTGTCGGGGAAGCAATCATGTGGAAGGGAATTCCACAGTCGGGAAGTGCGAGAAAAGACACTGTTGGACTAGAAATTGCGAATACATTTTATCGGTTTCAATGTAAAAGGGTGGGATCTAGTTGCTAATCTAGTATCTCGTGCAAATTCGTATCTAGGGGGCACCAGTGATCTAAGTTCATCGGAGCAGAAGCCGTGAAAGTATTTATAGACGAGTCACATGGAAGCCACGTCGCGCCTGTGAGAGAGACTGCAGCCGGTCTGCCAAGTCGGTATCGATCACATTACAGATTCTCCGTTGTATTTTGTCAAGAACCCCGAGGAGAATAGCAGGAACACCCGACCAGATGTGGCAGCAGTATTCAATGCACAGGCGGATGGTAGATTTATATATGTGCAGGATAGATTCAGACGGAAAAAACTTCCGGACCCTGCACAGAGAACCGACTTTCATAGGAGCGGATTTTGTAATGGATTCGATATAGTCATTCCACCTGAGGTCCACTGAAAGTGTGAGACCAAGGAGGCGTAGTGTTTTACTCTCTGGGAAACAAGCCTTGTCCATGCTAATGGGAGGTGGCAAATTTTTGTTTTAAGTCCCGAAGGCTTTTCCTCCTTCAAATTTAACCATTATTAATAGCATTATTTCGGTGCAAATGTATATGCTGAACTCAAATCAACAACTAGTTATTGAAAAACCTACCTTTATTGATCTGAACGATCAGAAAAAAATCGAACTACATCTCGCTCATTTTGTCTCCCTTAACTCTAACGCAGTCATGTCATTAACTTTTTCAACAAATTTCGGCCTATTTTTGGCCTATTTACTTCCTGTAATGAAAGTAATACGCATTTTTTCTACGCATATTACTTTCATTACACGAAGTAAATAGGCGGAAATTTCAGTAAAGGAAGTAAATAGGCCGAAGTTTGTAGCCTACGCCGAAAGTCATTCTGCAGTTAATTACATGGCTTCGTGAGAGTTACGGGAGACAAAAAAGTGCGAGATAAAGTTCGATTTTTTTCTGGTCGTTAAGATCAATAAAGATAAGTTTCTTCAATAACTAATTGTTGATTTGAGTTCAGCATATACATTTGCCCAGAAATAATGCTATTTTGGATAAACTTGAAGGGGGAAAAGTCTTCGGGACCTAAAATAAAATTTACCATTCATTTTAGGTATATTTAAATGACATTTCAGCTATCGCCCCTTGTTTATCTGTCCCCTGATATTTTAATTTGGTTTTATTTAGCCGACAATTTGCTCACGGCACACTGTCTTTCTCTTCAAATGAGATGCCTGTATCATTTTAAGTGCCACTTCGTTTGAATTACAATTGTTGTATTCATGTTTGACCTTATTTAGACAACAAATCATCCATTGTCTATCTGATCATGGTCAGTGTTATTTTAAATTTGGTCTCAGTTATGCGACAATTCATTCATCGCACCCTCTATATCTGTTCACATTAGATGGTGGTGTTATTTTCATTTTTACCTCATTTAGACGACAATTCATACATCGCACCCTCTATATCTGTTCACATTAGATGGTGGTGTTATTTTCATTTTTACCTCACTTAGACGACAATTCATACATCGCACCCTATCTGATGATATGCTTACATTTTCGATTAGTGAAGACTTTAAACTTTATATCTTAAGAAATATCTAGTTATTTATAAATAGAACTTTGTGCGTGTGTATGTGTGTGTGTCTGTGTGTGTGTCCGTTACCTATAGACTCCGAAACGGCTGAACCGATTTTCTTAAACATTTACACAGTTGTACTATAAGCGTCTGCGAGTGTTCTTAGCTAGGTTTTGTGTCGAGGTACCCCCGATAAATATCGAAAATCGATAATCGAAAAAATTGAGTTATAGAAGGAGTGGTCCGATTTGAATCAAATTTAATACACTCATAGAAAAAGACATAAGAAACGATATTCAGAAGTTTCACGGTTGCAGTTCTTACAATAGTGCAGAAAATCTATAATATATATAATATATATATATATATAAGGCAAGATGTTTGTTTGTGTGTCTGTTTATCTGCCTGTATGTCTGTATATTTTTCAGCCTTTTTATTTTAGTTTTTGCTTCGGGTTTGGCTCTAAGTAGGCATAATTGTAATTCTTAGTCTCAGCCATGATACCATTTAATCAGAGGACATATTTAGCCTTCAAAATTCAGTTTAGGACGAAAAAAACTTATTTGATATCGATACCAGGAAATCAAAATTTGACTTACATCTATACATTTTTCTTTCAGTCTACGGTTTCGCTGTAACTGGAAACAACTATAGCTTTTTAGTCTTTCTTTAGTCTGAGCTCTAGGACCATGGATTACTTTTAAATCTTTCATTACACCCGAGCAACGCCGGGCTATACTGCTAGTTGTGTATAACGAGAGACGTTTGGCTAGGCTTGTTTAGTCGAATTAATGATGTCACTTGATCATTCAGTGTCAACGTTTATTCCCAATTTTTATTTTACGCTCATAGACAAAGACATAAGAAACGATATTCAGAAGTTTCAAGGTTGCAGTTCTTACAATAGTGCCGAAAACTTGATATCGATAGTAGGATATAAAAATTTGACTTACATCCATTCATTTTTCTTTCAGTCTACGGTTTCGCTTTAACTGGAAACGACTATTGCTTTTTAGTCTTTCGTGCCAACGTCCAAAGAGTCTGAGCTCCGGACCATGGATTAGTTTTAAATCTTTCATTACACCCGAGCAACGTCAGGCTATACTGCTAGTACTTATTTCGTGTTTGTTTGTTATCCCTATGAAAATGAAAGATTGTAAGATAAATTTTCGTTACTTGACGCTTTTTTTCTTAAAAGGCAAATATGCCTTACAAGCAACGAATAGGTGAAGGTGCTTTACCTGACAGAAACGTACGGAAGTGGCTCTGTAATATATAGTTGGTCATTGTAGACTTAGTGATGAAGTACGCGCCGACAGAAATCATCTCTGAAATGACAACTAAAGGAAAATATTGATTGAGAAAATCCTCATTGCAAAATGTGAGAGTTGGGAAAAACCATCGATGAACTCAAATCGCTAGAGTGTTTGGGTACCACATGATCTGAGTGAAAAAAATCTTTCGAATCTCATTTCTATTTGTGATTTGCTGTATAAACGTTCAAATGTTTCAGATCACGTTCAATAGTCACTAATTTTTCAAAAATCGCCTCGTAAATTTAACACCATTGAAAATATATATCTCCCTGTGTTTTATTATATTCTATCGGGTCAGGCGAGGTCAGCATAGGTTTGCTTTTTACGAGTTAAAAACAAATAAACAGAAATTTTCTTTGCACGAGAAAAACTATGGAGTGGTCATATGGTTGGCCTGCACGTGTTTCAAAATGTAGAAATAGTTCTGGTTTACACAAGAATCAAACAAGCAAACCAATTTACTGCAATGAGCTGACTTAGCCTTGGAGTGATTCATTTGATTTGTTTATTTAATGGCATATCAATTCTTTATAGGTCATTTCATGCCGAAAATTTAACTTTCCTAGGAGTTTTGAATTAATAAAATATGATATATTTTATTCTGCTTTCACAATTGTATACATGGCAGATGATACTCCGCTTTTGTGTATATGCATGTTTCTGTGGACATATTTACTAGATGAGATGATATGTGAGTTTTAATATACCTTTCTTCAAGCAAATTGTGACAGGTTATGAAAAATGGGACGCTTAGAACAATGTTCAGCGAAATTAATCCTTCGGTAAATTCAGTGTTATTTTTATTTGGACCTCATCTCGACGACAATTCATACATTACACACTTTTCATCTGTTTTTAAGTTTCCATTTTCTCATTTAGACGAAAAGTCATTGTTTATCTCTGTATATCTGTTAAAATGAGATATCAGTGTAATCTTTATTTTGGCCTCCTTTAGACGACAATTCATTCATCGCACCCTGTGTATCTTTTAAAATGAGACATCAGTGTAATCTTTATTTTGGCCTCCTTTAGACGTCAATTCATTCGTCGCACCCTGTGTATCTGCTAAAATGAGATATCAGTGTAATCTTTAATTTGGCCTCCTTTAGACGACAATTCATTCATCGCACTCCGTATATCTGTTAAAATGAGATATCAGAGTAATCTTTATTTTGGCCTCCTTTAGACGACAATTCATTCATTGCTCACTATATCTGTTAAAATGAGACATCAGTGTAATCTTTATTTTGGCCTCCGTTAGACGACAATTCATTCATTGCACCCTGTATATCTGTTAAAATGAGATATCAGTGTAATCTTTAATTTATCCATCGCAGGTTGCCTATCAGATCAAATGAAATGTCAGCTTAATTTTCATTTTGGCTACATTTAAACGATAATTTATCCATCGCACGCTATCTTTTTTTCAAATGTCATGTCAGTGTTATTTTAATTTTGACTTCCGTTTGGATGACAATTCATTCATCGCACCCTGTATATCTCTTCAAATGAGATGCCAGTATTATTTTCATTTTGGCCTTATTTATACGACAATCTATCCATCACCCACTGTCTATCTGTTTATTTTCCTTTTAGCCACATTTAGTGGACGTTTTATCTATCGCATCCGATTTATGGGTGCTGATGAGTTGCCAGTGTCATGTTAAATTTTGCCCTCATTAAGGCGACAATTGTTTTATCGCACATTGTATATCCGTTAAAATTAAGGGTCAATGTTATTTTCCTTTTCTCTTCATTTAGGCTACAATACGAATTGAAGTTTAAATGAAGACAAAAGGAAAATCGGACCCTGTTTATTTTTTCAAATGAGATGTCATTGTCATATTCATTATGGATTTATTTAGAACTGAAATTCATCCATCACATCCTGTCTGCCCAAATTCGATGTATGTGCTATTTTTATTTTTGTCTCCAGGATATGACTATTCATCTATTGCACCTGTATATCAATTCAAATTAGATGTCTGTGTTTTCATTTTGACCATTTTTCATTTTGACCATTTTTCATTTTGACCTCAGTTATACGACGATCCCTTCATCGGACCCCGTCTATCCGTTCAAATTAGATTCCAGTGTTATAGTCATGTTAGATTCATTTAAACGACAATCCATCCATCTTCCTTTGTCTATCCGTTCAAATGAGTTGCTTGTGTTATTTTCTGATATGCCCCGGAGAGGGATATATAAATATCATCCGAGGTATTTAAGCGGTTTTGGTAACCGGGTAAGACAATCTATCACTTAGACGTATTGGACGGTATTCGTCGTATACAGTATCTTGAGACGTAGGAGTAATCAATAGACGTAGGCCAATAGACCTCTAGCGGTAGACCTATGGACGTAGACCTCTAGTCGAAGACCTGGTAGACCTCACTGTGGCCTCGCCTTCGTCTGTATTTATGGCTGACACCAGCCAATCACATGACTGTGGTGGGAAAACAAGGTGTGTGCATCATTTTCATTTTGGATTCATTTAGACGACAAATCGTTCACTGCACCCGGTATATCTGTTCAAATAAAATACCAGTGTTATCTTCATTTTAGCCTGTTACACAATTAATACATTGCACATTGCATCTATATAAATGATATTCCAATCAATCTTTGACCCATTTAAACGACAATTTATCCATGTGCACTATAACCATTAAAATGAGATGCTAGTATTATTTTCATTTTGGTGTGAATTAAACAAAAAATCGTCCATCGTACCCTATATCTTTTCAATTGAGATATCAGTATCATTATAATTTTGGCCTCATTCATACAGTAATTCATTCATCGCTCCCTGTCTATCTTTTCAAATGAGATGTTAGGATTTTTTTTTATTTTTTGTCCGAAAATTCTTCCATCGCATCCTGCTGTTTATCACTTATACGAAGGACTAGTATTCGAAATGAACTTTTATATTAATTCTGCATTTAGATTTCACATATCAAAAGCATTTCCTAAGCTCTGACATTAAGTTTCTTCGTGTTTTCCACTGAACTTCCGTTGGAATTCATAATTTAACGCCCAATGCTATTGATTTCAATTGTAAGCCATGTGCTGATATCATTATGTTTGTTTGAAATTTCATCGCGTTCATTTTTTTCCATCTACGCCGGAGATTTCTCCAACTTTGACATTTGTGATAATTAAGGACTTTAACCAGCAACGTAGGCTGGATAGTTTTCATGTCATTTATTCCTTCATCTCGTGAAATAGTTACATGCCTTCCGGCGACATCCTGTTGAAACACTGTTTTCTTTAGTATCACTGAATTTAAGCAGTCGATATGTGTCCAAATAATCAATTATATATATATATATATATATATATATATATATATATATATATATATATATATTCGTCATTCACATACAAGCCTGTTTTGCTGTGTCACAGGTCATCAGTGTTGATAGACATCCACTTGCTTCTGGCCGGGATCGGAACTCGAGCGATATGGTGTCAGTCAGTGTCGCTAACCCCTAAGCTATAGAAACAGAGAAGGAAATTTTAGCTTGTTATATATAAGCGGTGTATACACACGCTAGTCAACGAAAGAACTCAGATACGATACGATATGGTTATTATATATATATATATATATATATATATACGCATCGCTTATTCAGTAACGAATTGGAGCACTCTAACTACTGGTGTATGATACATACGCTTATAGTTTGTCTCCTTCTACCAAGCGCCCATAGCTCAGAGGTAGAATCGCCGACTCTAATTCGGTCGGGTTTTAATCCTGGGTAAAGGCAATCGGATGTCTAACCGTACTGATGAGCTCTGATACAACGAAACAAATCTGTCAGCAGATGACTATATATATATATATATATGTATTAATATTAATTATAATTATAATACCAATATCTACAAAACTAATTCTCTCAAGATTATCAATAATTAAACTACAACTAAGTACGTCTTGAAACCCACCGGGAACTAACCCCCGGAGAAAAAAATGGGAAGAAAAAAAGAAACAAACGAAATAACTGAACAAAAAGTCAAGCATTTGTGAGAAAGAAAAAATCTCCAAGACGAAAACCTTAACAATAAAGAGCTCAATACGAAAGCAGAGTACAAGAAGTACCCAACGCGAAAGTAGAGCAAACAAGAACAAAAATCTTTCGCTTAACAGCTCGTCAGGGTAAATTGACTCTTTTTTTCCTGACGAGCTGTTAAGCGAAACCGTGGTAGGTTGTTGGCTCACCCTTAGATTTTCGTTATACACACACACACACATATATATATATATATATATATATATATATATATATATATATATATCTGTGTGTGGTGTGTGAGTGTGTGTGTGTGTGTGTGTGTGCATAACGAACATCTAAGGGTGAGCCAACAACCTACCCGGTTTCGCTTAACAGCTCCTCAGGGTAAATTGGCTCTTTTTTTCCTGACGAGCTGTTAAGCGAAACCGTGGTAGGTTGTTGGCTCACCCTTAGATTTTCGTTACACACACACACACACACACACACACACACACACACACACACACACACACATATATATATATATATATATATATATATATACCCAAGTATGGGTGGAATAATATTCCCCATCCAAAGAAACACTATTTTTAAAAAAGTAGAGCTAATAATAATAATAAAGTAGAGCTAATAATAATAATAATATTTATTAATAAATTATAACATTGATATGTTATAATATCACTACAAAAGTAGCTATTTTGTTTCGACACTTTTTGTGTCTTTTCAAGTGATGTTGTTATTTCGAAATAACAACAGATTCATTTCGAAATAACAACATCACTTGAAAAGACACAAAAAGTGTCGAAACAAAATAGCTACTTTTGTAGTGATATTATAACATATCAATGTTATAATTTATTAATAAATATTATTATTATTATATATATATATATATATATATATATATAATCATTTCACCAAAAGCAAGGCCGTTTTAGTGCTAGTGGTGTGCAGGGGTTTACATAGGTGGAGAGTGATAAGTAAGAGGAAAATGTTATAGGGGGACAGAGAATGGGTAAGAGAAGGGTGAGAATACTGGTGTGAAGACATCTGCATGAGAGTAGAGTGGACGGAGAAAAGAACACGAGGGCAACGATGCGAGTCAGGGAGAAGGGAGATGGCAATTGACCTTAAACCATACAAAACGAATGAATACTGAATGTTACCTTACAAGGAAATCGATAAACTTACTGTCAACATTACCATTATCAATAACAACTAAAAGAATCCTTACATCATCATCACTTTGAATGGCATCTCGCCTTCAGTGACCTCCCACCGTCGTAACGTACCTTGCATATGCATTTTTCTATATTATTCTTATATGCTTTACGGGTTTAAGCGCAGTACGTGATCGACAGCTATGTCTTAGTCATACGTGATAAACGCCTGGTCGATCGTCTCTCCAAAGAGACATGACTAAGACGCTGAAAGATTTCCTCGCAGTAGGTTGCCATTATTTACTGCGGTTGACTGATTGCCAACCAAGACTATAGAACCCATTTATTTAACCCATAGCTGAAGGGAAAAGCGATGGATTAAGTTTAATCGTGCGTAAGTGAATGAAACACATTGAAATGGAATTCGAACTCTTGTCTACTCGTTTTAAAATGGAAATAGCTCCGTAAGTTCTATAATACCATTTTCTTTTCTTGCACTTCTCACTGGTAGAACTGCATTTTAGGCTTCTTGTTTTCTGATATGTTCAGGAAAGTGATACATATATATATATATATATATATACGAAGTAGCTAAGCCGTTTTGACAAATGTAACCTTGTAGAGCAATTTAACTAATAGCCGTATGGACGGTAGTCGTATACAATATGCTGAGACATAAGCGAGGTCAATAGACGTAGACATATCGCCGTCCTCGCTTTTGTCTGTACTAGCAGTATAGCCCGGCGTTGCTCGGGTGTAATCAAAGCTTTATAACTAATCCATGGTCCTGGAGCTTATACTCAGCCTAAAGAATATTCGTGTGAAGTTTGGTGAAAATCGGATAAAAATTGCGGATTTGTATAAAGGACATACAGACAGATAAACAGACACACACACACAAACAACTTGCCATATATATCTATTATCGATTTTCTGCACTATTGTAAGAACTGCAACCTTGAAACTTCTGAATATCGTTTCTTATGTATGTGTCTATGAGAGTATCAAATTTCATTAAAATCGGACCACTCCTTCTATAACCCGATTTTTTCGAGTAACGATTTTCGATATTTATCGGGGGTACCTTGACACAAAACCTAGCTATGAACACTCGCAGACGCTTATAGTACAACTGTGTAAATTTTCTAGAAAATCGGTTTGGCCGTTTCAGAGTCTATAGGTAAAGGACACACACGCAGACACACACACAGACAATGTTCCGTTTATAAAAAAGTTTAGATTTATGGCTGGCACCAGCCAATCATATTACTGTGAGAGGGAACCAAGGTGCATGCATATTCATTACATCGTATATTCATTCCATCATTTTCATTCAAATTTTATTTACAAAATTTAAACTTAACTTCATTCATAATTTTCTTAAATCTTTACTTTTATTCATCTCCTGTCTTGGTATTTTCTTTTGTTAAATACTTTCAATTTCACTAAGTTGTGTACCTTACTTTCTCTATTATTGCATGTGCTAAAATAATTATTATTTCGATATTAGAAATCGGTCAGAATAGAGAGAATGAATGATCCGATGATCTGAGATTTTGGAAATGTATTTATACCAATTCGTATAATCTGCATGAATTGTTACTAATACTAAAAAAAAAGTAAATTTCAAGAACATTGGGCCACTTTTTGTGGAACCATTTCTTATGGAGGTGTTTTGGCGATAACTGCAGTCTTAAACCAGTTCAAATATCAGGTTTACTGCTATCTTCCCCACATATCCAAATAAACTGTGTTTACTACATTACTAGCATTAAAGCCCGACGTTGCTCGGATCTAATGAAAGCTTTAAAACTGAACCATCGTCCCAGAGCTCAGACTCTTTGGACATTGGCACGAAAGACTGAAAAGCAATAGTTGTTTCCAGTCAAATCGAAACCGTAGATTGAAAGAAAAATGAATGGATGTAAGTCAAATTTTGATTTCCGTTATCGCTGTCAAATAAGTTTTCCGACGCAAACTGACTTTTGAAGGCTAAATAAATCTTCTGATTGAATAGTATCATGGCTGAGACTAAGAACTACAATTATACGTACTTAGTGCAAAACCCGAAGCAAAAACCAAAATAAAAGTGCTGAAATCCTGATCTTGATCAGACCTGATCGGATATCAGGGTACCTATTTCTGATATCGGGGAAAAAATCGTAAAAAATAAGCAGCCCATGATCTCACCATCTAGATTAAAGAATATTTGTGTGATGTTTGGTGAGAATCGAATAAAGATAGTGGATTTGTATAAAGGACATTCAGACAGACAGACAGATAGACAGACACACACAGACAATCATCTTACCTTTTATATATATAAATAACTTTCTACCTGGTGTGACCCCAGAAGTTTGTACAAGTTAAACCTCAATGTAGAAAAAAAATTAACAAAATCCTAGCGTTTTCATTTGATTCTTAAATCTGTTTTTTCTCTTGCTCTGCTAACAGACTAAACAGAATTCGCATCTTTTCTTAAATATTCTACTTTTAACGGAGAAAATTGTTCGTCCCATCACAATTTCAGGATTTCACTTACGGCAAATTTCATTTATATGCAAAGGGACTAAAATCTATTTCATTCCTGTCGATGTTATTTTATATACGGTTGTAAAAAAAAATTCTTGCAGGTGTTTGATACTTGTTCCAAAATTGGATGCTCAAATTAGATTTATCACTGAGTCTGTAATTTGATACCAGTGGTCATGTTAGTTCGAACAGCATCTGAAATTTTAAGTACGTTCTAGTCGAAAAGATTGAAAAAGAGTCATTTGTTCTTGAAAGGATAGCAAGAATTCTAGTGTGATGACAAAAATAGCTGTTGAGCCGAGAACAGGTCGAGAGGGTTGTTATGACAAATAAATTATATAAATGGGAAAAGAAGAAGATATTGAAACACAGTAAAGAAATAGAAAAGAATAAAAAAAAGGAAAAAGAAGAAGAATGAGAAAAAGAAAAATAATAAATGAAAAAACATAAGTTAGGATGAGAAAAAGAAGAACAAAGGGAATAAGAAGAAGAGGAAGCAGAAGAAAAGAAAAAATAAACGGTTGAAAAAGATGGTTAAGAAAAAAGGGGAAGAAAACATTAGGAAGAAGAAAAAGTAGAAAAGGAGGAGGAAGCAGATGAAATTGGAAAAGCAGATATGGAAGAAATGAAGACGGTAGAATAAAGGAGCAAAAAGAAGAAAATAAGAGAATGAGGTAGAATGACAACTATAGGAAGATTGATTTAGAAGAATATGAAAGAAAGTATTTAAAAGATAATGATAACGATATCGAAGGACGAAGAATAAGAAGCAAACGAATTAGAAGTGAAGTAAGAAAAAGAAGAGGAAGAAGAATGAGATAGAATTATTGAAAATAATGATTAAAAAAAGAAGAGTAGAAAGAAGCAAAAAAAAAAGAAAATAAAAGAATGAGATAGAATGACAACTATAGGAAGATTGATTTAGAAGAATATGAAAAAAATTATTTAAAATATAATGAGAACGATATCGAAGGACGAAGAATAAGAAGCAAACGAATTAGAAGTGAAGGAAGAAAAAGAAGAGGAAGAAGAATTAGATAGAATTATTGAAAATAATGATTTAAAAAAGAAGAGTAGAAAGAAGCAAAAAAAAAAAGAAAATAAAAGAATGAGATAGAATGACAACTATAGGAAGATTGATTTAGAAGAATATGAAAAAAATTATTTAAAATATAATGAGAACGATATCGAAGGACGAAGAATAAGAAGCAAACGAATTAGAAGTGAAGGAAGAAAAAGAAGAGGAAGAAGAATTAGATAGAATTATTGAAAATAATGATTAAAAAAAGAAGAGTAGAAAGAAGCAAAAAAAAAAGAAAAGAAAAGAATGAGGTAGAATGACAACTATAGGAAGATTGATTTAGAAGAATATGAAAAAAATTATTTAAAATATAATGAGAACGATATCGAAGGACGAAGAATAAGAAGCAAACGAATTAGAAGTGAAGGAAGAAAAAGAAGAGGAAGAAGAATTAGATAGAATTATTGAAAATAATGATTAAAAAAAGAAGAGTAGAAAGAAGCAAAAAAAAGAAAATAAAAGAATGAGGTAGAATGACAACTATAGGAAGATTGATTTAGAAGAATATGAAAAACATTTCCTAAAAGATAATTATTCGATAGAAGAGCAGACGAATGAGAACAAGATTAAAATGATAATAAAAATGAAAGATTTATATTAAGAATAAGACTTAAATGAAAAAGAGTAGAGAAGGAAAAAGAGAATTATGCACATTAAAAAAGTAGAAGACGAATAAAAAAGGGAATAAAAAGGAAAAAAAGAACAAAAACGAAGAAAAGGTAGAAGAAAAAATAAAGAAGCAAAAGAAAAAAAGAATTAGGGGAAGAAAAAATAAAAGGGAGAAAAAAATGAGAAAATAAGGAAGGAGAAGAGGGAAAGAAAGAAAGAAAGAAAACAAGAATAAACGGACAAAGAAATGAAAGAAAGAAAAACGGAAGAAGAAAAATGAAAAGAAAAGAAAAATCTTGAAAAGAGAAGAAAAAAAAAGAAAAAGAAGATTAAAAGAAAGGAAAAATAGAGGGGAAGACGAAAAGGAAAAGAAAGAAAGAAAGAAAGAAAGAATGAAAGTAAGAAAGAAATAGAAAAAAAAGATGTAAAACCCGATTCGAAGATTTTCTCTGCGATTATTATTTCAGAAACGTCTGCTTGGTCAATAGTTTTAACGATTTGCACTTCTTGCTTCGCATCAAAATGGAAAGAAACCTGGACGACTTAAATCGTAACTCTAGTTACTAAGTGTTGTCCTGAATGACATACCTCTGAGCTCTCGATTTACACTGACTTCGACATCCGTTTTCAGGACCGAGTCCCGGCGCCTCTAGCTCCAGATGAACAAACACCAAACTTGAGACTAAAGTTTACCATTTTCCTTCTTCTATTCGATTGTAAGTTATAATGCTGGCATTCAGCCGAATAAACGGTAACAGAAGAACAAAGAAGAAAAGCAAGCGGGAACGACGTATAGGAGAGTAAGAAGAACATTGGAGAGGGAGAGTAAGGGAACTCTGAGGGTGAAGAAAATGAAATGAAAACTGAAGAAAAAATGAAAAAAATGCGTGAATGAAAGATAGAAATAAACAGGAAGAAATAAAGAAAAAAACAGAACAAATTTAAGACAAAGACAGGAAAGTCAAGGCAGAAAACTAAACCAAAAAGTAGATGATGAAAAGAAGGAAATTAGAGAAAAAAAGACGAAAAAGAAAAATAACGGGTGAAGAAAGGGGGAATAAGAAGAAGAAATGGAAAGAAAAAGAAAATAGAAGGAAGAATAAAAGGAAGAAAAAGAAAGAGAAGAAAAAGAAGAAGAGAAACAAAAAAGAAAGGAGGAGACAAAGAAAATGGAGGAGAAAAAGAAAAAAAGGAAAAACTGAAGATTAATAAATGGGTTAAAAAAAGGAGCTTTTATTCTCTTTTTTCGGTTTTTATTATTTTTATTATTTTCCTTTTCTTCTTCACTTTGTTTTTTAAAGAGTTGTCTATTTTTGACTGAGAACGAGATAAAAAAAAGAATTGAACAATAAAAAGTGTGACACTGAATTCCGAAAGCGTATTGGCATTGCAAATGAGTATTTCAGAAGCTATGTATAGTATTGTGAGACAGGAATATTTTGCTATAAACAAAGAACAGAGTACTAGATATGTGATGCCTGTCCTTCATTAGGGACGAAAATGCTAAACAACCTCATCAAAGCTGTCGAAAATAATTGAAGCAACCAAAATCTGGTTCTACAGAAAGATGCTGAGAATAAAATAGACCAAACATGTGACGAGGTGGTTTTAGAGAGGATTGACTTGAAAAGAAATCTGATAGTTAACATCAGAAAAAGACAGTTGAAGTTTCATGGCTATGTAATGAGGAAAGATTGTTTAGAAAATCTGATACTCACAGTGCGGATAGAAGAGAGGATAGACAGGAGAACCAACGTGTGACATACTTAATGGACTTGAACAATTGCATAGTAAAGCAAGGTTTTGGGTGGGCTAACAGGAGAAGGGTTTTAAGAGATACAAGGCATAGGGAGATGTGGAGGTTCATTATCGCTAACGTCCTAAGAAGTCAAAAGCGTTGTATGCTCTTTAGGAGTATACATTCTTGAATCATGATGGACAAGGATGAAACACATCCCATTCGCCATCTCTCACGATCGTCCAGCGTTTCTTATCATAAACAACGCTACGTAAACTGCTATTAAGTTGGCGAGAATACACCCAAACCAAATGTTGATTACATTTTCACACTGCAAAATGACAGCATATACTAGACTGAATGTGACTTGCTTTGACACAACTAACAACAATCGGCAGACATCAACACGTATATATAAAATATACAATTATATTTGCTTAACTTTTCTTTAATGACTTGGCGTGGAGTGGGTTTGGTGTGGTCAGAACACACACCCATCGAGGCTATCAGCCAGTTAGACTGGCTATCACTTTTGTTTTCTCTCTCCAACTGCTGTCTGCAAGCTTCTGGATTCAACTCTCTAAGCTGACTCTTTGTGACAGCTGACGTCACTTAAATAGTTGACTCCTGACACCTGGAACTACAGTGTACACCTTATCATCTCAGAGGCTGACCTATTCTTGACTCCGGCAATCAAACCAAGATTCTTTGGCCACCTGTGTTCAGTGAAATCTCCCTGCGTCGCCATACACAAAATATACTTTTTGGTAAAATTCCACACTAACCAATATATTATTCAATAATTCGGCAACATTTTGTCATTTTCCCTGGCATTCATAAATGAGCTCCAGAATTATTCCAAACCGACCAAGATATTATACAATAAAAAAGACGTTTTTCTCTTTTGAAACTTCTATTGCTGAATATACTCAGAAAATCTTATTGTTTTAAAAATTTATTTTTAAATTTAACAAAACCATAATAAATGAAACTGAATAGGAGGATAGACTCCTTAGAAAATGAAACAAACTGAACTATGGCAATAGACCTTAAAAGAATACTCGAATTCAGTAAATACACAAAACAGAAAAGTGTCTAAGATAAGTCTTTGTATTCTTACCAGATATATTCAATGCTTTACAGTGAAAAGTAGATAATCTATAAGTATCTATAATTGGCAGATGCAATCGTAACAATCAAAGAAATGCAGATGACACAGTGTTGATAGCAAACACGGAAAAAGAAAGGTGAGAATGTAGAAAACGAAATTAAGAACAATGAATTGAAGACAACAAAATCACGCAAGTACAAAAAAATAACACATATGTGGGAAATGTTTTAACAGAAAACGAAATATTGTTACACCGAAATATTGTTACACCAAAATATAGAGGCGATTTAAAATAGCCTGAAGTGATTTCCATAAATTAAAAATGTATATGAAAAAAAAATCGTTAGCAAAAACAATATTGAACTGTTATGTAATGTCAGTCCTTCTATGTGTCAGTGGGTGTTTGAAAATCTCACAAAGAAAGAAGATGGAACAGATTTGTCGCTCTACAGAAAGATGCTGAGTATACCAAGAAAGAACAAGGTGATTAACTCAAGAGATTTAAGGAAAACTGAAGCAATATTAATTTCTAGGAGAAATAATACGAAAAAAAAATCTTTGGAGAATTTGAAAATCTCGAGACATTTTAAAAACTCTCACAGAGAGAAACAAAGAATAATTTAGCAAAGCGATTATTAAAATAGGTGACAGAACGAATTTGGAGGGATGGTGAAACGCAAAGCTTAGTAAGACTTAAACATTAGAGGAAGTTGTGCAGAACGAATGATAGAAAAAGTTGTAACAAACGCTACTAAAAAATGAAAAAAAAGTATAGAGAATTAGAATAAAATATTATAACAAAAGCTCTTAAAATATGGGGTTTAGTATATATATATATATATATATATATATATATATATATATATATATACGATAGTCATCCGCAGACAGATCTGCTTCGCCGTATCACAGCTCATCAGTACGGTTAGACTCCGATTGCTTTTTAACCCAGGATTGAAACCCGACCAAACCGCCCTCAGTAGGCGATTCCACGTCTGGGCCACGAGCGTTCGGCAGAAGAAGGCAGACATTTTTAGCGCGAATATCATTATACACGCCCAATAACCAGAGTGCTCCAATTCATTATTGAATGTGCGTTGCGTATATGCCGGAGTAGCTACTGTTTTCGAAGTCACCTATTCTTCCAGAGTGCTCAATCAGGGTGTGAGAGCGTATATACTATATATCACTGTATCACAGTTCATCAGTACGGTTAGACTCCGAATGCTTTTTAACCCAGGATTGAAACCCGACCGAACCGTCGTCAGTCGGCGATTCCACGTCTGGGCCACGAGCGTTCGGCAGAAGAAGGCAGACATATATGTATATATAACTGATATGATTGTACGTATGTGTGTATTACGAAGGCATAAACATAAAATTGGACAAAAGCTCTTAAAATATAGGGTTTGATATATATATATATATATATATATAATTGTACGTATGTATGTAATACGAAGGCATATAGATAAAATAATACTAAAGAATTAAATAAAAAATACAAAGACATTTAAATTTCAAAAGACATGAACTCATGCAAATTTTGCCGCCGAATAACTAATGGTCATGAAGTGAATCGATTACAGAATGGTAAATTCAAGGAATCTTTATTAAGGAAAGAGAAGGAGGAAAACAAAAGAAAGGAGGAGGACAAACAAAAGAAGGCGAAAGAAGAAATAGAATAGATGAGGAAATGAAGACAAAGAAAGAATGAAAAAAAAAGGAGAGAAAGGATAAAACAAAAAGAATGGTGAATAATTTAAGCAACAGAGAAAAGGCGGAAAATAATGGTGAAGAATTAAAACGATAGAGAAAAGGCAGATGAGAAAAATGACAGGAAGATAAAAGGCCACAGGGAAGAGAAAGAAAAAAAAGAAAGTGAAGGCGGCTGGAAAGAGAAAATTAAATATTAAGATTAAACAGTAAATATTAAACAGTAAAGAAAGAGAAACATGTAGGAAATTGCGAAGAAAATGTTAAAAGTAGCGAGAAAAAAAGAAAAAATTTGGAAGAAAGCGATAGAAATCAAAGAGAAAGAAAGATAAAATTATGAAGAAGTTTTAAAAAATCAATGAAAAAGAAGATACCGCTTTATTTTTCTTCCTTCGTCTTTGCTTCTTCTTCTACTTCTTTTTCTTCTTGTATTTCATTCTTCTTTTTTAATATTTTTTCGGGGTATTATTGTTCTTTTATTTTTTTTTTTCAGTTCTTTTTCGGTTTTTGTTTCATTCTCATAACTACTTTCATCTTCTTTGTTGCCATCTTATTTTTTCCACACTACTTTTATATTTTTCTTCTTTCCAATTATTTACTGAGTTTCTCCATATTACCTTCTTCATCTTTCCTTTTTCTATTCCTTTTCTCTTTGCTTAATAAAGATGGCTGAAATCTTTCCTTTTTCTATTCCTTTTCTCTTTGCTTAATAAAGATGGCTGAAATCTTTCCTTTTTCTATTCCTTTTCTCTTTGCTTAATAAAGATGGCTGAATTCATCATTACGTTTCCGTTGACAAGTTCTGTATGAGTTCATGTCTTTTGTAATTTAAATGTCTTTGAATTCTTTCTTAAAATTCTTTGTTATTATTTCGTCTGTGTGGATGGTTAATACGAGGAAATGAAAGGCCAACGAGGGAAAAAAGAAAATGTAAATTATCATGAGAGAAAGAAAAATGAGAAAGGAACAATTATTGAAAAAATGGATGAAAAGCAAGTGAGTAATTCACAACTGATAAGAGATAGACGGTAATCAGAAAACGGAGAAGAAAAAGAAAAAGAAGATAAATATGAAAAAGAAGAAGAAGAAGAAGAATGAAAAGAAATAAAGAAGAAGAAGAATGAAAAAGGAAAAAGAAAGAGAAAAGAAAAAAGAAGAATGAAAAAGAAGAAGAAATAGATGAAGAATATAAATGAAAAGAAGAAGATGAAGAAGGATGAAAAGAAGAAGAAGATGAAGAAGAATGAAAAGAAGAAGATAAAGAAGATGAAGAAGAAAACCAAGAAGAATGAAAAGAAGAAAAAGAAGAAGCAGAAGAAGCAGAAGAAGATGAAGAAGAAGAATGAAAAGAAAAAGAATATAAAGAAGACGAAGAAGAACGAAAAAAGAAGAAAAAGAAAACGAGGAAGAAGAATGAAAAACTGATAAAAAATGAGAATGAAAAAACGAAGAAGAAGATGAAGAAGAAGAATGAAAAGAAAAAGATGAAGAAGAAGCATGAAAAGAAGAAGAAGATGAAGAAGAATGAAAAGAAGAAGAAGAAGAAGAAAGAAAAGAAGAAGACAAAGAAGAATAAAAAGAATCTGAATTAGAAGAATGAAAAGAAGAAGAAGAAGAAGAAGATGAAGAAGAAGAAAAAATTAGAAGAAGAATGAAAAGAAGAAGAAAAAGATGAAGAAGAACATGAAGAAAAGGAATGAGAAGAAGGAGAAAATGAAGAGGAAGAATGAAAGAATATAAAGAATGAAAAGAAGAAGAAGAAGAAGACAATGCATAAGTGATAGATACAAGGAAAAGAAAGATGAAGAAATATATCATCGGTAAGCAAAAAGATAAAAAGGAAAGAAAAAGAAAAAAGACGGCATTCAGAAAGCGAACGATGAGATAAACAAGAGAAGAGAATGAACGAGATAGATCGAATGAGATAAATGAAATTAAGGAAAAATAAAGAAGGAAACAATTTGAAAAAGAAGAACAAAATCAAGTTGAAGAAAAATTACTCTATTGGAAAGAGGAGGTTAAAAAGAACGCAACAAGAAAATAATTACAGACAGAAATCAGACAGAAAGGAAGAGAAAGGTTTCCTTTTTAATACGATGAAAGTAGAAAACGAAAATCGAATCTATATTTCGTATCCACGCAAACAAAGTAAGACGAAACAATAAAAGAATGAATTGGAATACATTTAAATTTCAAAAGACATAAACCTATGTAAAACACGTCGCCGAAAAACTAATGGTCATCAAGTGAATCGATCACAGTAAATTCCATCCGTAATTACAAAGCAAAGGAAGAAAACAAAAGGAAAACAGGAAGAACAGAAGAAGTAAAAATATGAAAATAAAATAGACGAGCAAATAAAGGTAAAAATTAGGAAAAAATTACGAATGAATGAGGAAAGAATGGCAAAATTGAAAACAATGGAGTGAAGGAAGATAAGAAAAAGATGATAAAGGGGACAAGACAATCTCGAAGAGAAAGATATAAATACAGAGAAGATGAAGAAAGACATAATTTGAGAGATGTGGTGATACCGATCAAAAGCGATGGACCGGATGTTTGCGCTTTCACGACCAAAAAGCAAATGAACAAAAGTCGTCGCTGCGCAGATGTTTTGGTTGAAAACTAAAAATTAATTAAATATTAAATTTCCAGTTCGCGAGCCTACGCGAATTTTATTTATCAGCCAATGGGAAGCCCAGAACCAAATACAAGTGTGAAATCCCAAATGAGCTGCTGTGATCCAAAAAGAAGATATAAAAATCGGATACAGAAAACATCGACAGACAAACTGACGCAGAGAAGTGTAATCAGTATCCTCTTGACCTAAGTCAAGTGGCTTACTATCCTAGCCTCTCTTCCCTCTCCTCTTATTTTTCGCTGTCTCAAAAACTACTTACTGACCTAAAGAGCGAGTACATCAAAGACATTTCTTACTTACACGCTCCCGAATTCCTAAGCATTATTTCTCTTTCAGCATTTTATTGCCATGAACATTTTAACGTCCGTTGGAACTATACTTCATGTATTACTTCAATTGTAAAACCATTAATTGATATGTGTATATATAAAATGTTATTTTTCTACTCAAATTGCCTTTCTTGATGTGTAATCATTTTATCACTTATAGTGGGCTATCTACAACAAGGCCAAATTCCGTTAACCTGAAACAGTAGACAACTACTCTTCACTTGAACGGACTCTCCACTACTAACAGAAAAGAATAGATAAGCAACCCACTATAAATATAAAAATGAAAAAAAGAGGAAAATAGAGATAGATTGGACGAGAAATATACAAAGAATGGAAATAAGAGAAAAGAGACAGTTTGAAATAGGAAAAAAAAGAGGAAAGAGGATAAAAAGACGCGGGGGGGGGAATCCTGTGACTCTTCTATAAATACTTGCACGGCTTCTGCTCCGATGAACTTAAATCACTGGGGCCCCGTAGGTACAAATTTGCACGAGATAGAATATTAGCAAATACGTTCCATCCTTTTACAGTGAAACCGATAAAATGTAACCGCAATTTCTACTCTAACAGCTTCTTTTCTCGCACTTCCCGCCTGTGGATTTCCCTTCGACATACTTGCTTCCCCGATAGCTACAATCTCCAAGAGTTTAAATGTAAGGTCAATAGACACCTCCTAACACACTAACTCGCATCCATTCTCTCAAACACTCTTCCCATCTACCCAACCTTCATCCTCGGTATCCTTACCCGTCTATCGCCCTCCTTATGACATTTCCTATATCTAACCACTCTTTCTCATCATTTTCCCCTATGTAACCCCATGCGCAATAGTGGCAGTGGAATGCCTTGCTTGGGGTGAAATGATTAAAAAAAATCTGTTCTGGCGATGAAGAGATAGAAGAAAAAGAAAAAAGACTCAAACAAATACGGGGAAATAAAGGAAAAAGTTTAAAACGAAATTAATGTATCTAAAAATAAACATGGGGAGAAATAAAAACGCACAGAAAGAAAAAAAGGAATGAATGAAAGAAAAAGAATGTGAAAAATGGAGGGGAAAAAAAACAGATGAAGAAAAAATGAAGCAAAAATATAAAACGTAAGATGTGAATGAATAAAATAAAGAAAAAGAAAAGGAAGAAAAACATTAAGATATTATGAGATAGTGGGGGGATAGACGGACATAGTTATTCAATACTGAAAAAGGGAGAAGAAAAAGAAAAGAAAAAAGAATGAAAAAAAAAGAAAAGAAGAAAATAGAAATAAAAACAGTGATGAAGAGTGTTATAGTGCCCTATCTACATTGGAATGAACTCTTCCTCCTTCATAAATACTAACCTGCGATACTTCCTGGGAGGCAGTCGAGACGCAGTGTAACTTGGCCTTTCGAACGGACACTTCTATCTGCTGACTACTAACATTCTTATTTTGTATATACGTTCGGTTTTTCCAAGACACTGGTTCAACCTACCTTTTACTTTTTGTGTCTTTCTTCCTTGCCTCTAACAGGCCACAATCTTCTCTCCCTCGCTCTCTCTCTCTTTCTTTCTCTGTCTGTCTGTCTGTCTGTCTCCCTCTTTTCCCCCCTCTCTCTCTATGTTATGATGCCCTATGTACATTAGAATGAACTCTTCCTCCTTCATAAATAGTAACCTGCGAGATTTTCTGGGGTGCATTCGAGATGCAGTAAAACTTGATATTTCGGACAGACACTTCTATCTGCTTATTAATAACACTCTTATTTTGTATATATGTTCTGTTATTCCAATACACTGGTTCAACCTACGTTCTTCTTTCCTGGTTAGATTAAGACATTTTCATCTCTTATGAAAAAGAAATGTCTTTGGAGTGAAAACTTTTATGTAATTCCACCGCTTCAGTGAATGTTAACTCACTAGTCTTCCGCAGCTGAATATAGTTTACGAAATATGGATGTTATTAGTCAGCAGATAGAAGTGTCCGTCCGAACTGTCAAGTTACACTGCGTCTCGACAGCCTCCACAGGAAGTCTCGTAGGTTAACAATTACGACGGAGGAAGAGTTAATTCCAATGTAGATAGGGCACCATAACAAAGACGAAAAAGCAGAGGAAGAATGAAAAGAAGAAGAAAACTGAAAAGGAGAAAAGAAAACCAGAAACAAAACCAGGATTGAAGAAGAGGAAGAGGAGATGACATTAAAAAAGATTAAAAAAGGAATGTGAAAAGAAAGAAATCATAGGAAAATAAAGAGGAAGAGAATGAAAAGACCATTACTGAGAAATATCAGTTTAAGGTAAGATGATAGAAGAAGAAGACAAAATGAAGAAAATCAAAATCCCCAAAACAAATGACGAGAAAAAGAAGTACAAAAAAATTTAAAAGAATCGAAATGATGATGAAGGAGAAAACATGAGAAAAAAACAAAAAAACAAGTCCTACATCTTTAAAAATATCATAAATAAGAAAAAATTAAAAAAGGAAAACAAGAACAAAAGAAACAGAAAACAGAGGAAAAGGAAAAAGGGAATAAGACAAGAAAAAGAAAAAGAAAAGAAGAAATGTTATGAAGAAAAAAAAGAAAAAAAGACGGAGATGAGGAAGTAAAAAGAAAAAAAAACTATAAATACGTTACTAGAAGAAAACACATTTTATTACAGATAGATCCACCCTTTTACAGTGAACCCGATGAAATGTAACCGCAATTTCTACTCCAACAGCTTCTTTTCTCGCACTTCCCGCCTATGGAATTCCCTTCCGCATACTTGCTTCCCCGATGGCTATAACCTCCAGGAGTTTAAATGTAAGGCCAATAGACACTCCCTAACACACTAACCCTCCCATTCTCTCCAACTCTCCCCCTAGGAACATCCTAACTCGTCTATCGCCCTGCGTAACCCCCTGCGCTATAGTGGCAGAGGAATGTCTTGCTTGGGATGACATGAGTAAAAAAACAAATTAAAAAGGAAGACTTGGTTGGTTTGTTTTTATGGCAAATCAACCTCGGCGGGTCATTTATTGCCAACTAAATTTTATTTATTTATTACTGGTAATACCTTTTTCTTTCAACAATTTATTGCTGGTAATACTTTTTTCTTTCAACAATTTATTGTTGTTTTTATATACGTTTTGTAATACTGTTTTTATTCTTCGAATATCAAGATTCATTGGGATTTGTTTATAAGTGCAAGGTCCCCAAGTCCTACCCTTGTTATTTAACCTATAACTGGAGAAAAGGGGCGGATTAATACCTTTCCCAAGTGTACCAGTGCTTAAGTGAATGCAGGGTATTCAACTGGAATTCGAACTCGGTTCACCGATTTCTCTTTCCGATCCGATATCCACTGCACCACAACGCACATCCGTCACTAAACGCTTACAGCACCTGGTATTCCTAAGCGGTCACCCATCTAAGTACTGACCAGGCTCAACGTTGCCTCACTTCGGTGATCGAGCGAGACTCGGTGTATTCAACGTTATAGGCCGTATGCCGAAAAACGAAGAAAATAAAGAATAAAGAAGAAAATGTGATCAACAGTCATCAGAAATATGAGAAAAATGTGGAATAAAAACAAGAAGAAAAGAAAAAGAAGTCGAAAAGAAAAAAGAAAAAGAAAAGAAAAATGAAGAAAAACGAAGAAAAGAATAAAAAAATTTAAAAACTTAGAAGAACGAAAGAAAAAAAGAAAAAAGAAGAGAAGAATAAGATGAAATTGCATTCACTTACGCGCAAATACCCTTGGGAAATGTATTAATCCGTCTCTTCCCTCCAGTTATGGGTTAAATAACAGGACAGATTGGGTTCTATAGCCTTGGCTAGCAACCAGTCTACCGCAGAAAGCAATGGCAACCTACTGCGGGATAATCTTTTGCTCAGTCAATCATGTCTCTTTCGAGACGTGATCGCCCAAGCGTGTACCACGTATGGCACTTGACTGACTGACTGAATATAATAGTTGGAAATATAATTAAAAGCTACCAGTCATAAAGTGGGGGATCGATTTTCTATTGTTATGAAGTACTAAACTGATCCCCCACTAATTATACTTAATATAATAATGCAATCCATCTCTTCTCACTTCAGCTATAGGTCAAATAACAGGACTGATTGTGTTTTATAGTCTTGGCTGGCAACCAATATACCGCAGAAAGTAATGGCAACCTACTGCGGGATAGTCGTCTGCCCAATCAGTCATGTCTCTTTCTAGACATGATCGTCCAAAGCGTGTTTCAGGTATGGCACCTAACTGACTTACTGCAGATGAAAAAAAGCCTCAAAATAATGGAAAAATAGAGGAGAGAATGAGAAGAAAAAGAAGAAAAGATAAGAAAAATAATGTGGACTGAAAAGAAACCAATATTGTGGATGAAAAAAATTGTGAGAAGAGAAATAAGAAAAAATATTGCAAAATAATAATGAATATAATATAATATAATATAATATAATATAATATAAAATAATAATGAGTATAATAATAAGAAAACAAAATTAAGATAAATGAATACTGATAAAAAATGCTGAAGATGTGTTAGTAAGGAAAATGGGAAAAGAGAACGGGAAAAAAGCAGGAGTTAAATGTCTGAATAACAAGAAATATACGTAAGTCATGAATAAAACAATTCAGGTAAATTGAAACAATATGAATATTAAAGACTGCTTCGAAATGGATGGGCGCGTAATTTAACATCAAGCTTCACTCAATACAAAGATCGAGAAACACTCAATGTAAAAATTTTACAGTAAAATTGGCGTCCCAACTCCAGTCAATAACTCCCCAACGTCTTTTTTCATAAATATTTTTATGGCTCTGAAAAGTATTTTTTCTCCGACGAACTTAAGTCTCAACACAAAAATCTACTCCTGCAACCAGACTAGAAACAAGGTCCAAATCTTTTAGAGTTAGACAAAGCAAATGCAGCCGTCAATTATACTCCATTCTTGCAATTCCTACCTGTGGAACTCCCGTCCATATACTGGCTTTTTCTGATGGCTACAACCTCCAGAAATTTAAATGCAATGTCAATTCCCATGTCTTATCCACTTGACACCAGCCCTTTCTACATAACCTCATATTTCTTGTTCTTTTTTTTTCTCTCAAACCTGCGTTCCCATCCTTCTCTTGACCTTTCTCTGACACCCTCTGTAACTTGTTCATTCTTTCTCTTCACTGTTCTTCTGCCTAGACATTTAATCTTATCTAGCCCCCTGCGCATCAGTGGTGGTACCGCCTTGCTTGAGGTGAAATGATTAAAAAGAAGTATGAATTTCAGCAAGCTGTGCGTTGTGGTGCAGTGGATATCAACTCGGAACGACAAATCGGGAAGCCGAGTTCGAATTCCAGTTGAATTCCTCGCATTCACTTATGCACAAATACCCTTGGGAAATGTATTAATCAGTCTCCTTCAATTATGGTTTCAATAATAGGACTGATTGGGTTCTATAGTCTTGGCTGGCAACCAGTCTACCGCGGAAAGCAATGGCAACCTGTTGCGGAATAATCTGTTGCCCAGTTAGTCATGTTTCTTGGGAGACATGATCGCCCAAAGCGTGTTTCACTTATGGCACTAAATTGACTGAATAGATCAGCATATAGGACCCATCTTGTTACCGTTGAAATAGTTAAATGCAACATGCTCTTCTATTCCTCCAGATTCTATACTCTCACTTCCCACCTGTAGAACTTCCTTCTGTTTATTTGCTTGACAACCTCAAAAAATATCAATTACTATCTTCTATTCTTTTTTCAGTGCCCGCATGCACCCCCTCTTTTCTCTCACTTAACCCCTGCACACTAGTGGTCCCTCCTTACTTGGGTTTAATGATTTTAAAGATTAGGAATGAGAAGGCGATTGTATTAATTGCATATCTGCTCATTAGTAGGATAGATACCGATTAACACTTGTCTTCAAGTGGTTAAAACTTCAATGTTCATAGAAGCCTTCGTGTCGCTGTGTGTTACAGAGAACAAGTTCTTATGGAAAAAAGGACTTTCTTTTAACTTGAGTACGCGGAGAAAATAAGTGTGCTTCATCTAAGTGGAAGTAGTATTTTATTTCCGGACGGTTAGGGTTTGAACTTGTGGAACCAATGAATGGAACTCATCAAGAATGTTGATTGGAAGAATAAAAACACGACGAACGAGGAAGATCACAAGTAAGAAAATAATGAAAGAGAAAATAAAGGAAGGAAAGAAAAAACAGAATAGTAAGAAAGAAGATATGAAAATTAATAAAAAATGAATAAAAAATGAAGATATGATAAAAAGCTGATAATGAAAACATAGAATAAAAGACTAGAGGGAAAACTATTGACCTGAACGAGGACAGCAGTTTCCAAAAAGCCGATCGTAAAAAAGAAATATTCAAATAAAACAAATAAAAGCAATCTTTTTTTTTTTTAAAAAAAAAAAGAAGTGCAAGTGGTTTTTTGGCAGAGAACCGCGACAAGAAGACACGGTAATTATATTTTATCGGCAGTTCTTAGGAAAATCAAACAGATTTCGCATAACGAAGCTGTTATGGAGTTGATTTAGACGTAATCAACATTTCTTTTTTCAGAGGATGACACGTTCAAGTACATACACTTGAGAAAGGGGTCACACCCATTAAGGAAACCGGGTTTATTCAATCGCACATACAAAGATTGTTCACACGTGAAAAGACTTTCATTTTAAGATAAAAAAGATCATAATGAAAAAGCTGGGGGTGGGGAACGGGGACATCTATCATAACAGGACACAGAGGAAAAGCAATATATACACACGCAGGGCATTATATTAAAAGAAAACTGATCTGGAAGCAATCGGATGTCTAACCGTACTGATGAGCAGTGAGCTGTGATACAACGAAATATGACACACTGCATATATATATATATATATATGTGTGTGTGTGTGTGTGTGTGTGTGTGTGTGTGTGTATTTAGGTAGCAAATTTTCTTTTAAACATATCAGATTAAATAAATGGCAAACAATATGATTGTTTATTTTTTAATAAATAGGTTTATACTTACTAATAATCTTTCGCGTATGACAATCAAAAGATTGTATAAAAAAAAATCAAATTTTTGCAATTGATTTAATCTGACATATATATATATATATATATATATATATATATATTGTAAGAAAATTATGGAACATGTAGGTTTTAAACTCACTGTTTATGCATTTACTTTTATAAAGTTGGCTCGATACAACGTAGTACTTTATGGTTGTTACAATGGTTTATAAAAGCATAATATCACTACACAAAAATTTTTGCGTTTCGGAACGACGTTTGCTCCTCTTCTGGTAATGAGTTCAAATGAAAAATAAATGGTCAAAACGAATTATTTTCGGTAATACGATAAGTGAATGTGGTGGGAGTGTAGTACGATTTAGCCAGTAGTTTGTAGCCATAGTGATACAGCCTTGGGTTAGGAGAGGTGTGTTCTCACCCCTTACAATTACAATATATATATATATATATATATATATTGTAATGGTTGTGACAATGTTTTATAAAAGCATAGTATCACTACACAAAAATGTTCGCAAAAACGTTTGCTCCTCATCTCATTATTCGGAAACAAACCAGATGAAGAGCAAATGTAGCTTCGAAACGCGAAATTTTTTGTGTAGTGATGCTATGCTTTTATAAACCATTGTAACAACCATTACAATATATATATATATATATATATATATATATATATATATATATATATATAAACTACTAAATAGCTGTAAGTTTAAAATTATTTGTTTCTGGTGAAAGGCCGAGGCCGGTCTGAAATATCAAATATATATATATAATAATAGAAATAAATAAATACTGTCAAAAAAATACATTTTTAAACTTACAACATTTTAGTAGTTTTTCCTATACATATTAAGGCAGTATACGTAGATCATCATTATGCTATATATATATATATATATATATATATGAACTGCATCATTTATATTTCATGGAATATGGCAGACAAGGAAAATTTACAGATTTTTTTCGTTTTTCATTTTGTTCCTTTTGCACAGAGACGTGACTCTAGAAAATATCCGTAGTGTCTATTGTCTCAAGCGCTTTGGTATATTTTAGCCATTTTCATGGAATTTGATTCTAAGTCTTTGTGATTTTCATTTTGTGGCTGTCTGTTTGATATATAGTGCGTCATTTCTAGACTGTAGCCATCTTTATTTCAAACACAGCTAATAGATAGCGACTGGAATGTTGGCGGCTTTTTATGATATACTAGCAGTATGTCGGTTGCTTATAACCAAGTTTCGTTAAAATTCGTTGATTTCCGTAACATGTTTACATTTGTTGACATTACGATACATTTTAGAGCAGATATGTTTGTTTACGATGGATCGAAAATTGTGTTATATAGGCTTGATAAAAACCGCGTTTAGACTGGAGGCTATTCGAGGTCGAGAGGTCTAAGACTTTACCATATCAAATGGTAGCTTCCCATATATAGATAGGGGTCGCAGGTTCGAATCCTGTCGAATGGTACACATTTTCGTCAATAAATTTTATCGTAAATAATCAGGCCGGTAGAAATAATAATATAATACTGTTTCATTAAAAACAGAATATCTACATAAATACGAGTATCGATAAAAAATAATGTTCAAACAATTCATTTCATATATATAAATATAGCGGTGGTGTAATAGTCAACAAGCTTGTCTCGCTTGAATCATTACAATTGACTAGTGAGTTCAGTCCTCACTGGGTGTCCCTTACTCTTCCTCCATGTTTTTGTCCCCAAAAAACATTTTGTTACAAAAACAGGAAAAAATGTTGCCCCTACACACCATTGATAGATATGACGAGGCAAAAAGCGACGCAATTTCTTTGTTTATTATTTTTTACTAAACATAGATAAATTTCAGAAATTTTTAGTTATTGCCAGATCAAAACAACATAATTACGATTAAAAATCTTGCTAACATGTTCTAATACTCTCATTCATATTCAATAAAATGCTGAACCCTGTCAGCAACATTTCTACAAACTGTCTATTTATCTACTTAAATACGAGTATCGATGAAAAATAATGTTCAAACAAATCATTTTCAATTGTCGGTTGTTTATAACCAGTTACGTTAATATTCGTTAATATATATATGTATATATATAAATTTAATACATATATAAATTTTATAAACATGTCACTGGAACTTCGGTAAGTAGATATATCACAATGTAGAAGACGAAGCGTCCATTACTAATTTATATTTACGAGTCGACTCGGTGTAACCTGCAGCATGAAATAGAGCAGGAAATAAAGAAACACGAAAAGGCGAAAGTAACCAGAGCAACAATATATTAACATAGAGTTGAAAGCATGCAAATCAAATAAATAAAGAAAAGTTATTTACCTTTGTCTGGAGAGAAACGTAAATGTTCGATAGAAGGTTAAATTGAATAAAGTTCAGTTTGAATAAAGTTAATGTACATACTGTTAATGTATGTTTCCAATTAGAGTTTTTTTAGCGTTGTGTGTGCAAGCCGGTGAGAAATAAAAAATTGCGCCACTAATTGCTACCCGGAATTAGTACTCCTGTGGATGTGTGAGGTAGGTAATAAATATGTCTGCTCTTGCCGGGGACGGAACACCTAACTCCCGTAACACGTGACGCTCTCGGTTTATATCGGCATGCCGTTAGCGCGGGAAACTAGGGTTATTACGTGGACGCTGAATGACCATGTGTGTGTGGGTGTGAATGTATGAAACCCTACAACAGGATCATAATCTCATCCAAAACATCTTTGAATACAAACTCTCTACCATTGACTGTGAGGCTTTATACCTTACAGCATCATTACAATATTGGTGTGTGTTATGTCGTCAAGTATAAACGAATAGCTCAACAACAGAATCAGAATATAAGTTGTATTCCGCGGAAAGACGGTTAGTATGTACAGAAGTGATTAGTAATATTTACAATAGAAAGATACAAGAGTCCAATTCGTCGTAAGACGTGTGTATACGTGATTACTTCCGGTACGCCACCGGAAGTGTGACTAACTCTTCACTGACTCGCACTGACTCTTCAGTAACTCATTAGAGACTCTCAAGTGACTCTCTACGACTCATTATTTAGCTGTCCCTCCCAGTAAGGGCAACATATGACACATGGTCAGTTTATATCTGGGATTTCCGGGCTATATGGCCCGGCCAAAAAATGTCTGTCTATTTTTGCCCAGTCGTGCTTCTACCCTTCGGCGGAACCACGACTGGGTTATTGCTCTCTGCTCGGAAGCAGAGCGCGCCCACTACCCGAAGGCAGAGGGCTGACAGTGTCGTAGAGTCGTCAGTCTAGTGACTCTCGACGACTCTCCTGTAGAGAATCCACCATTGCTATATATAGCAATGGGAACAGTCCATTTGTAGTCAAATAGGAGCGGCGCCCTAACAGTGTGTGATTTAGTAAGTGATTTCGGACAAAAATTTCCCATATACTTCTTCTAATTCCAAGACAACGCTATGTCTCTCGGTACAGTGTCATCTGGATTCCTCCCAGATAGTCCAAGAGCTTTGATGAACTAGGAGCCTTTTGATGATTATGAAATGTTTTAACAGTTGGGCATTCCAAGTGCGTAAGTACGGGCAAAAATCGCCTTAAAACCAACATACGGAAGGTTGGACTTATGTAAGTATTCCCTAGATGAGACTTTACCATTCAGCAAAACCTCGTGGTATCTCTCCGCACGAAGGTAGGGTGTCTGTCAAAATCAGAGCTTTGATGAACTCGTTATTTATCGAACATTTCCACAAAGGCAAAATTTGCAGTAGACCAAGCATACGCGAATTCAGGCTCTTCTCTTCCTTTCCCCATGTAGAAGCCGAAGTGTCCATTATTAATTTATATTTACGAGTCGACATGGAAATTTGATATTTGATTAATTTTTATTTTTTAACCGGAACATCTGTGCAAACTAGGATGCGCACCGTCGACTTTTCGTCATTTGCTTTTTGGTCGTTATAGAGCAAATATCCGGTCCCTCACTTTTGCTCGATATTTCCACAAACTAAAGAAATACGGCGTAATCACCACCTAAACCGAAACCATAAATTTAACCACATGGATTAAGAAAAAGGTTTTTGCCTATGACATATTATTAGGAAACCTCACTAATATCATTGTAATTACATTACCCAGGGGATATATACGGGAGTTAAATGACTTATTTATGAACAAAAATATAGGTATTAGCAAATCTAACAAAGGCGTAAGAATAGTTATAATGGACACATACGTCCGCAGTAAAAAAATTAGATACCTTTTTAAATAATAACCACACCTATATACCAACCATATATATTTTTAAAATAACGTTAGTCCAAACGGAAAAGTAGGAAGGTAAATCCCAAAGACCCGATCCTAATTAATATTAATATCTTAATATTAAAAAATGATACAGGTGGAGAGCTCAATGTAATTAAAATTACAGAGCCAAGAATAAAATGAAATAAATTTCGATGTTCAAAACTGTTGAATGATCATTTCAACATGAAATCCCTAAGAAAGATTTCACATGTGGTAGTTGCCGATGAGATGTGAAATCTCTCTTAGGAATTTCATGTTGAAATGATCATTCAACAGTTTTGAACATCGAAATTTATTTTATTTTATTATATATATATATATAAACACACACACACACACACACACCCACACACACACACACATATATATATATATATATATATATATATATATATATATATGCGACAAAGTGGACTTATCAATGCGCTGTTGATAAGCTTTTCTACTTATCAAGTTCATTATCATCGCTTTTCTTTTGAATAATATTATAGAAACCCACACGCATAACATATATATGTTTATGTCTCTATACAATTAACCCCTGTCCATTTATATATATATATATACATATATATATATATATATATATATATATTCGAGGTTTTAATCAAGCCTATATGACACAATTTTCCATTCATCACAACAACCATATCTGCTCTGAAATGTATTGTAATGTCAACAAATGTAAACATGTTACGGAAATTCACGAATTTTCACGAAACTTGGTTATAAACAACCGACAATTTTTATAATTTTAGCGAAACTTATATATATATATATATATATATATATATATATATGTATATATATATATATACATTAAATAACTTTAATCCAACAGGAAAAGTAGGAAGGTAAATCCCAAACACCCGATCCTAATTAATATTAATATTTTAATATTAAAAAATGATACAGGTGGAGAGCTCAATGTAATTAAAATTACAGAGCCCATTATAAAATTAAAAAAAAACATATTTAGGGGAAAAAGCTGATATATGATTTAATTAAATATGTTTTTTCTAAAAAAATTTTTTTAATACTTTAACCCATTTATAAACGCTAGTTTTGTTTGACATGTACCGAGCGTCTCTAAAATATGGAATATTTTTTTTACTTTTCTTTTTCCTTCTCCTTCTTATCCCTTCCCTCTCTCTATTTCTGTCTTGTATAACCCATTTCTCAATCAAACACCACTTCCTATTCCATCCGTTAACCCCTTTCCCTTTGTAAAGCTAGACAAAGGTAAATTTTCAAATTTTTTCACTTACAACTCTATCAAAAAGTAAAATTGTCCAAAATCTAAAAATAGACATTGATTGCTAACCGATTTTTTTGTGACGTGAATTATTTTTTATTTCCGACGGTGAATTCTTAACCTTCAATTTTTTATTTCTTTTTTTATTTCATTTTGAAATGTGGTAGTTGCCGATGAGATGTGAAATCTCCCTTAGGGATTTCATGTTGAACATCGAAATTTATTTTATTTTACAAACCATATATATATATTTTCATTTTTAAACGAGTTATTTCGCGACCTTGGTTTCTACCATGAGTGGTGTCTTCAGCCGATTTTTAATAACTTAAAAATTAAAAATCGCCCGAAGACACCACTAATGGTACAAACCAAGGTAGCAAAATAACTCGTTAAAAAATGAAAAATATTCAAAAGTTCTACAATATAATTGTATAGAACAATTTTGATACAAATGTGTACTGGTCTAACACTATTAGGATCAAACACTAAGTATTAAACAATCAATCAATATATATATATATATATATATATATATATATATGCCGAACGACCGGAGGTAGAATTGCCGACTGACGCCAGTTCTGCGAGCTAACATATCATGGCATATATATATATTGTCATCCGCAGACAGATCTGTTTCGCCGTATCACAGCTCATCAGTACGGTTAGACTCCGATTGCTTTTTTACCCAGGATTGAAACCCGACCGAAATGGCGTCAGTCGGCGACTCTACCCCTGGGCTATGGGCGTTCGGTGGAAGTAGGCAGACTTATGCCATGATCCGTTAGCTCTCAAAACTTTTTTCTTTATTATGTGTGAATAGTGAAAAGAATTGAATTGTTTTCCCATTTTTCCTTACACACGATATGTGAGACGTGCCTTCTCTCAGAAAACAAAACATACCAGAATGTCATTGGGCTTACAATAAAAAAAACAAACAAACTTGCATTGAATTAGACAATAGAGTCTGATTTATAATTATCCAAATTTTTGAATACGTTTTTCTATCAATTCAATTGTTTTCTCAAATAAAATATTAGTTTTGCTCCATCATAATACACGTAGAATCAGAGGCCATATCAAAGGAAGATGGAACAAAGGAATCTAGCTGTGAACGGATTCCAGTCAAAAGTGAATATATTTTCTCTTGTTTTATTTTTCAATTATTTGAAATGTCTGCAACAATTTCTTGGACATCGGCCATTAGCAAAAAGACGCAATTGTTTTCAACACACTTCCTGACAATTTGGCAAAAATAGTTTCGGAAGCAAAGAAAGACAAGAATTTCGTGTAAAGAAAGAAAGAAAGAAAGAAAGAAAGAAAATCTTTGCTCCGTCATTTTCCTTTTTTCCAGTGCCATAGATATTGATAAAATAACTGCGGACACTTTCCAGCAATATTTTTTTGTTCAAACCAATGAAATACCTTTTCACTGTTTAATGCGGTTGATTTCACTACCGAACACAATCACAGACTTTCGCATACACAATCCGCTATCATTTACAAGAATCAGGTCTGGCCGAAAATGGAGTTATTCAGGTATATATAATATGTAGCTGCATTTTGTAGCATTGCTAGAGTCCAAAATCATTTCCGTGTCCCTATGGGTGATGAATTAAACTACCGCCCATAATTATTCCGCCACCCCAGTTTTAGAAAAATATGTATTTCATACGATTGTCAAAATTTATTGCGAAGTGGATAATTCTATATGAAAATAGAATGGGTATTTTGTTGTCTTTACTTTGCAAAATTTTACAAGGCAAATAGCGACAATTTACCCATCGCATGCTGTATATATATATATATATATATATATATATATATATATATATATATATATATCTTTACATATACACTACCGGCCATAATTATTAGGCCACCCCAGTTTTAAAAAAATATGTATTTCATACTATTTTAGTATTTATTGCCAAGTGGATAATTCTAAATGAAAATAGAATGGGTCTTTTGTTATTACTTTGCAAAATTTTACAAGGCGAATAGCGACAATTTACCCATCGCACCCTGTAGATTTGATATATATATATATATCATTACATATACACTACCGGCCATAATTATTAGGCCACCCCAGTTTTAAAAAAATATGTATTTCATACTATTTCGAGTATTTATTACCAAGTGGATAATTCTAAATGAAAATAGAATGGTTCTTTTGTTATTATTACTTTGCAAAATTTTACAAGGCTGCCAAGAAGCCTTTGCTTCAGCCAGCCAATAAGAAGAGACTAGCATGGGAAAAGATAGCGCAAAAACTGGACACCAGAACAGTTCATTTAATGCACATGTTATTGTGCAGTATTAACAAAAGAACCGTGCTATTTTAGTTTACAATTATTCACTTGGCAATAAATACTAAAATGATATGAAATACATCCTTTTTGTAAAACTGGGGATGCCTAATAATTATGACATGAAGTATAAATGCATAAAATTTGCCAGAAATTCTAATGGCTTGAAATTTAACTCATCAACCTTAACATCACTTTCATTTTGGCGAGTATTTCACTGACATGGCCGTATTAAAGATCTTCGTCGCTATAGTCAAGAAATCGTGTGAAGAAAGAAAGAAAAACCTTATTTCACCTTTCGTTTAGAGTGGCTGACACCTCTCCAGCGCTCCTAATAATGGAATGGCTCCGGATATCATGAACCGAGCATGTGAGCAATGGCCCATTGTAGAAATGTTCTATTTAAGTAAAGAATCGTAGAATAATGTCATTCAAGTAATATTCAAACTGATTACTTCGGTGACTATTGCGATATAAACGCCTCTTTTCTGTGTTGATCGGAGTCCACAATTTGACCAACATAAGGTACGCAGACGATACAGTGCTGATTGCAGACACGGAAAGGAAACTACAAGACCTCCTACAGTAGGAAGCTGAAGAGAGTGACAAAAAAGTCCTACAGATATACTCCAAGAAAACCGAATGCATGATCATCAGCAAAAAGTAGCAACTCAAAATGCCAAATACAGGTGGGGGATAGTAAAACCACGTACAAAAATTCAAATACCTGAGAAGTGTTCTAACTGAAGACGGAAAGTGCAACACAGAGATCCAAAAGCGAATTGGTAAGGTGAAGGACGCGTTCCAGAATCTGAATAAAGTATTAACCCTCTAGGGCCATTCGTATCATATTTGATACAGTATTTCCCTATAAGGAAACATTTGGTATTTCCCTATAAGGAAACATTTGGTATTCATTGACTGAGCAGTCAGTACTGCTTTCATTTGAAATTTATAAAATATTTCTCTTAAAAAAATTTTCAGGAAAATATTTCTTTCAAGGCTTGTTTTCATGCTGTATCAAATATGATACGAATGGCCCTAGAGGGTTTATCTCAGTCTATCTATCTATCTATCTATCTATCTATCTATCTATCTATCTATCTATCTATCTATCTATTAACCCTCTAGGGCCATTCGTATCATATTTGATACAGTATTTCCCTATAAGGAAACATTTGGTATTTCCCTATAAGGAAACATTTGGTATTCATTGACTGAGCAGTCAGTACTGCTTTCATTTGAAATTTATAAAATATTTCTCTTAAAAAATTTTTCAGGAAAATATTTCTTTCAAGGCTTGTTTTCATACTGTATCAAATATGATACGAATGGCCCTAGAGGGTTAATCTCAGTCTGTTTATCTATCTATCTATCTATCTATCTATCTATCTATCTATCTATCTATCTATCTATCTATTAACCCTCTAGGGCCATTCGTATCATATTTGATACAGTTTTTCCCTATAAGGAAACATTTGGTATTTCCCTATAAGGAAACATTTGGTATTCATTGACTGAGCAGTCAGTACTGCTTTCATTTGAAATTTATAAAATATTTCTCTTAAAAAAATTTTCAGGAAAATATTTCTTTCAAGGCTTGTTTTCATGCTGTATCAAATATGATACGAATGGCCCTAGAGGGTTTATCTCAGTCTATCTATCTATCTATCTATCTATCTATCTATCTATCTATCTATCTATTAACCCTCTAGGGCCATTCGTATCATATTTGATACAGTATTTCCCTATAAGGAAACATTTGGTATTTCCCTATAAGGAAACATTTGGTATTCATTGACTGAGCAGTCAGTACTGCTTTCATTTGAAATTTATAAAATATTTCTCTTAAAAAAATTTTCAGGAAAATATTTCTTTCAAGGCTTGTTTTCATACTGTATCAAATATGATACGAATGGCCCTAGAGGGTAAAACAAAGGAAAGTTTCAGTAGAAACAAAAAAGAGAGTACCAGATCGCTATGTGGTGGCAGTTCTTCAATATAGCAGTGAATGTTAGAAAATATCAACAAAGATGAAGAAAAAAACTTTAAGCAACTAAAATGTGGTTCTACAGAAGGATGCTGAGGATATCATGAACCGAGCATGTGAGCAATGATGAGGTGTTAGATGAAATGGAAACGAAAAGAAAATTAATACTGAACCTCAGTAACAGACAGCTAAAGTTCCGGAAACATGCAATAAAGAAGCAGGGCTTGGAGAAACTGATAATGACAGGAGAGATAGCGGGAAAAAGATACAGGGAAAAGTAGCGGATAACATATTTAAATTGCCTGAGCAGGTGGATGACAGAACGGGGGTTGCGAGATGTAACAAGAGAAAGCGTGCATGATCGCCTACGTCCTGAAAAGACAAGGCACATAAAAAAAGAAATTCCGTTTTGTCATTTATTGTAATTACTGTAAAGTTCAGTGTATTATTGGTTTAACACCGAATATTGTGCTCAATAACACAGTTCACTTCCTCTTTGTATAATAACCACCTCGACGATACAACACCTTTCTTTTAAAACTTTCTATTATCTATTGTTATTGAATAATATCCAATATTGCTGTTGGGTTTAGATCATATCACTCTGAACAAATCTGCTCTCATACGATCACTTGAATTCAGTAACATCGATTTTGGTTTACTACCTAGATAGGTGACGATTTGCTAATACAAGAAGTTGTAATCTTGTACGTGAGGGTGGTGTAATGAATAACAGCTCGACAGTGGAAATTGGAGAGCCGAGTAGAATTAGTTAGGGAAGTTATGGACCCCAAATCTACTTCTCCTCCAGCTATGGGTTCATTAGTAATGCCTCTATCAATAAAGTATTTTTCTTGATTTAAATAACATGCAAAATTTGACAAGCCCTAAAATCGAAAGAAAAAAAATTCAAGCAAATCCCTGAACTAAACACATCGCTTCATTACATTTTAGGTGGCATTCATTCATTTAAATTAATTTTGCTAATACAAGGAGAAATACTTTTTCCTAATTTTTGTAGCTTCACTTGAAATTTCGTATCAATAAAGCGGGGTTTTATTGTTGTATCGTGGAGGAATGACAGTACACAAACATAAGTAATACTTTTATTTTCGGTAGATACAGTAGTACACGTCCGTATAGGGTGACAACAACTAGTGAGCTGAGTAGACAACGACCGTGCTAGCCGTCAGCTGCCGACACCCCTGTTGCTATTCGATATTAGTCCTTTATATATTGTGAACCATATATCACGTGTTTGGGCTACATCATAACATTATAAAGAAATATTCGACAATCTTTATCCTCACAAACTGTGCCAATTTCGCTTGAAATTTGTTAAATATTTCTGTTAATAACGTTTTTCTTATTTGTTCTAAATAGGTTTCTCAAATCTAAAAACTGTCATCAATCTTTCAATGTATAGAGGTTTCCTTTCTGAAAAATTGCAATTGGTGTTTAGTCCTTTCTTTGCGCTTTCTTTACTATCTTCTGTAAGCGTTCCTTGCATTTTTTTGTGTGCCTGCTATCAATAGTGTACCATTTGAATATCTTATCTCGTTCAGTTTGTGGCCTCCAATAAGGGATCCTGGTAGAACGTCTAAGAATCGCCTCACCATTTAAGTTGAAATTTTAAATACCTGAGAAGTATTCTAACGGAAGACGTAAAGTGCGACACTGAGATCCGAAGGTGAATTAGAATGGCCAAGGACGCATTCCAGAAGCTGAGCAGAGTATTAAGAGACAGGAAAATTTTGCTAGAAACGAAGAAAAGTATATTGGTTTGATATTTGATGTCAGTTCTTCAATATGGCAGTGAATGCTGGATAATATCATAAAAAATGAAGGAAAAACTTGAAGGAAATGAAATTTGGTTCTACAGAAGGATGTTGCGGATATCATGGATTGAGCATTTGAGCAATGATGAAATTTTAGAAGGGATGGAAACGAAAAAGAAATTAATACTGAGCATCAGAAAGAGACAGCTGACGTTCTTGGGACATATAATGAGGAAGGAAGGCTTAGAGAACTTGATACTCACAGGTCAGATAGATGGGAAAGCGACAGGAGAAAACAGCGGGTAACATATGTTTGAAGGTCTTGAGCAGGTGGATGGCAGAGCGGGCATCGGGTAGAGTAACTGAAGAAAACGTGCTAAGAGCCACCAGGAATAGAGAGACGTGGAAGGCTATAATCGCCTACGTCCTGCGGGGAAGTACCACATAGAAGAAAAAACTATGGTGAAAAAAGACATCCATGTCTTACAACACGCTTTTTTGCTTACTCGACGTGGTGTAATGGTTAGCAAGCTTTTCTGGCCAACTCACTTTCGGCATTCTTCTACATATAAGGGTTTTTTTTAATCATTTCCCCCCAAGCAAGGCAATTTCATTGCCACTATTGGCAGGGGGCTACATAGGGGAAAGTGATGAGGAAGAGTGGTTAGAGGGTTACATAAGTGGAAAGTGATGAGAAAGAATGGTTACGGGGTTACATATGGGAAAGTGATGAGAAAGAATGGTTAGGGGGTTACATAGGGGAAAGTGACGAGAAAGAATGTTTAGGGGGTTACATAGGGGAAAGTGATGAGAAAGAATGGTTAGGGGGTTACATAGGGGGAAGTGATGAGAAAGAATTGTTAGGGGGTTACAGAGGGGAAAGTGATGACAAATAGTGGTTAGATATACGAAAGGTCAGAGGGAGGGTGATAGACGTGTAAGGATACCGAGGATGAGGGTTGGGTAGATGGGAAGAGTGTTTGAGAGAATGGGTGCGAGTTAGTGTGTTAGGAGGTGTCTATTGACCTTACATTTAAACTCCTGGAGATAGTAGCTGTCGGGGAAGCAATTATACGGAAGGGAATTCCACAGGCGGGACAGGCGAGAAAAGAAGCTGTTGGAGTAGAAATTGCGGTTACATATTATCTGTTTCACTGTAAAAGGGTGGGACCGAGTTGCTAATCTAGTATCTCGTGCAAATTCATAACTAGGAGACACCATTGATCTAAGTTCAAAGGAGCAGAAACCGTGAAAGTATTTATAGTAGAGGCACAGGGAAGCTACGTCACGACGGTGAAAGGTAATTTTACAAAACCATCTGGTCTTACATTTTTTATGGTTGTATATTTACTGAATTCATTTATTTTTTGAAGAAGTTTAAGACAATGGGTTTAAGAAAATATGTTAAAAAATTAAAACAATTCAGGAAACGTCAGAAGAAAGAAATCTTTCATGTCCCTTCAGAACGTGGGCGATATTGGCTCTCCAAAAAAATTTCTATCCTATGGGAGCTATTAACAATATTTTATCCCCCTTACTACTTCTAGGTCTGTCGTCTCTTTAGACAAGCCTGTTATGAATACCATGCGTCCTTCCCTCCGGCAATTTTGCTTTAGTATGTTCAGTGAATTTCACATTCTTCTAACACTTATTCCGTACTAGCAGTATAGACCGGCGTTGCTCGGGTGTAATGAAAGCTTTAAAACTAATCAATGGTCCTGGAGCTCAGACTCAGACTGAAGAATATTTGAAATCATAAAATAATTGCGACAATTTACCAATCGCACCTAGTATATATATATATATATATATATATATATATATATATATATATATATATATATATATATATACTAGCAGTATAGACCGGCGTTGCTCGGGTGTAATGAAAGCTTTAAAACTAATCCCTGTTCATAGAGCTCAGACTCTTTAGACGTTGGCACGAAAGACTAAAAAGCAAAAGTTGTTTCCAGTTAAAGCGAAACCATAGACTGAAAGAAAAATGAATGGATGTAAGTCAAATTTTGATTTCCTGGTATTGATATCAAATAAGTTTTTCGTCGTAAACTGAATTTTGAAGTTTAAATAAGTCCTCTGAGTAAATGGTATCATGGCTGAGACTAAGAACTACAATTATACCTACTTAGAGCCAAACCCGAAGCAAAAACTAAAATAAAAGGGCTGAAAAAATACAGACATACAGGCAGATAAACAGACACACACAGAAACATCTTGTCTTTTACATATATATATATATATATATATATATATATATATATATATATATATTATCAATTTTTCTGAATTATTATAAGAACTGCAACCTTGAAACTTCTGAATATCGTTTCTTATGTCTTTGTTTATGAGTGTATCAAATTTGATTAAAATCGGACCACTGCTTCTCTAACCCGATTTTTTCGATTATCGATTGTAGATATTTATCACGGGTACCTCGACACAAAATCTAGCTAAGAACACTCACAAACGCTTATAATACAACTGTGTAAATTTTCAAGAGCATCTGTTGAGCTGTTTCGGAATCTATAGGTAACGGACACACACATACAAATACACACAGAGAGACAAAGTTCCATTTGTAATTAAGTTTAGATAACGTGTGCTATGTATTTCAAATGCTACTTTCTTAAATTATTTGCCATTTACCCGATAATTTGTTTGTTGCTCAGATATGTCGTCTATGAAATTCTCAGTAAACTTCTATAAAACCACTTAGGAGCTGCCGCAAGTTTCTTTTCAGTGGTAAGAAAATTGCCTAGCATTCACTGCCATATAAGATGACTGATATCTTATAACACTTCAAGAATTTTGTACCTTTGAATATTTAGTTTATATTTTCGAAGACATAATTCGCTATTCCAATCTGACTTAGGATTTTGATATCACATTTTTTTGTCACTTGAAAAATTCCCAGATATTTCAGCTGTCGAACTTGGTTTAGAAACCTCGAGTTTGTGACATGGTTCCTGAGTCTGTTCTATTTGCTGACAGCCAACATATTTATAGGCAAAAACAAGAAGTGTATACCTGTGAATCGGGCTGTGAGATCGATCAGATGGCGTCAGTGGATTGTAACGGAGAACCAATAATTCCCGAAATACTTGATTAATTATTTAACTGTCACTCTCTGTGACATGCTAATATCTTTATAGACTGTTCTATAAATAATTTTGCAATACATCAGCGGAATATTACTGAGGTTGCGTACTGAAATTTTTTCGCCAGAAATTCTGTTTTTTACGGAAGTTTGAATTAATGTAAGTTGTTTATTTTGACCGGTATTTGAAATTTTGTAAAAATTAAAACACAAAAAATTATACTTAGGATCAAGTAAACTAATGATCAAATTTTTTCCCACGTTTTTAATTCACCGTAAATTAATAGAATGGAACAATACTTAAAAAAATGTTATTTAAGTTATAAAAGGAATCACCATTATATATTTAAATAGTATACGGGAAAAAGATCGTTACAAATTTTTAAAATAAGATGTTTGTTTTTTTTTTATAAATTTATGACTAAGACAAAATATATGATTCTGTTTGTCTGATGCACTAGATAACGCCTACCACGTGAAGGATTAACATTACTTGATTCGCATAGACATGCTTTTTTAATCTCGTCTCATACGAGACTAGATGTATCGCTTATTTGATGCATATTTGATGGCGGCGTTGAATGTACGAACAAGTGCATATTCAGCTTTAGTTCCAAGTCACCAAACTTTCTACGTGTTCGACACATAAACAAAAAACCAGACAGTAAATAAATAAAACGTAACTTTCTTTCTAAATTATTATCTAAACTTATTTATAAATGGAACTTTGTATGTGTGTGTCAGTCAGTCAGTTAAGTGCCATGCGCGATACACGCTTTTGGGCGATCATGTCTGGAAAGAGACATGAGTGACTGGGCAGAAGATTATCCCGCAGTAGGTTGTCATTGCTTTCTGCGGTAGACTGGTTGCCAGCCAAGACTATAAAACACAATCAGTCCTGTTATTTGACCTATAGCTCAAATGAGAAGAGATGGATTATATTGCATTATTATATTAAGTATAATTAGTGGGGGATCAGTTTAGTACTTGATAACAATAGAACACCGATCCCCCACATTATGCCCTGTAGAGATTTTATTATGTTTCTAACTATTATATTCAGTCAGTCAGTTAAGTGCCATACGTGATACACGCTTTTGGCGATCATGTCTCGAAAGAGACATGACTGACTGGGCAGAAGTTTATCCCACAGTAGGTTGCCATTGCTTTCTGCGGTAGACTGGTTGGCGACCAAGGCTATAGAACCCAATCTGTCCTATTATTTAACCCAATTACTGGAGGGAAGAGACGGATTAATACCTTTCCCAAGGGTATTTGTGCGTAAGTGAATGCAAGGAGTTCAATTGGAATTCGAACTCGGTTCCCAGATTTCTCGTTCCGAGCCGATATCCACTGCGCCACAACGCACATCCAAAGAGTATTTTTGCTTAAGTGAATGGGACGAATGCCACTGAAATTCGAACTCGAACTCGACTCTACGACTTGTCGCATTAGTGCATGAAGGAATTGCGGGTTGGACGCTACTGTGTGCGTTGTATGGCGTACCTTAGACAGAAGGGTAGAACTGGTAGAACAGGCTCCATAGAAAAGCGACAGATTGCGATGTTTTAAATCTCAATTTCTCTTCTAATGTATTAGTTTTTTTTTTCTCTTAATATACCAGCCAATGATGTGCGTTGTGGTACAGTGGATATCGGCTCGGAACGAGAAACCGGGGAGCCGAGTTCGAATTCCAGTTGAATCCATTGTATTCACTTACGCGCAAATACCCTTGGGAAAGGTATTAATCTGTCTCTTCCTTCCAGTTATGGGTTAAATAGCAGGACAGATTATGTTCTATAGCCTTGGTCGGCAAACAGTCTACCGCAGAAAGCAATGGCAACCTACTGCGGGATAATCTTCTGCCCAGTCAGTTATGTCTCTTTCGAGACATGATCGCCTAAATCGTGTATCACGTATGGCACTTAAACTGACTGATACCAGCCAAAAACTGCTTTAACCTACAAATGTCCGCCATACTGATCGATAACACTCCATTGTAACCAATGTAAAAGAAAGAGATACTGTATAAACTAAATACTTTTCAATATAGCGATGCAACTTACCCATATCTGCAGCCAGTTAAAAAATGTTGGTTGTTTGGTTAGTTTTTATGGTATATCAACCTCGGCAGGTCATATAATGCCGACTAAATTTTTTTTTATTGCTGGTAATACCTTTTTTTTTCAACAATTTATTGTTGTTTTTATATGAGTTTTGTGTCTAGTAATAGATTTTTCTTTTCGAGTATCAAGATTCATTGGGATTTGTTTTTTTAAGGGCAGTGTCCCCAAGTCCTACCTTGTTATTTATTCCATAATTGGAGGGAAGGGACGAATTAATACCTTTCCCAAGGGTATCAGTGCTTAAGTGAATGCAGGGTATTCAACTGGAATACGAACTCGGCTCACCGATTTCTCCTTCCGATCCGATATCCACTGCACCGCAACGCACATCCGTCACTAAACGCTTACGGCACCAGGTATTCCCAAGCGGTCACCCATCTAAGTACTGACCAGACTCAACGTTGCTTAACTTCGGTGATCGAGCGAGAGCCTGTGTATTCAACGTGATATGGCCGTAAGCCGTTAACAAATGTACGGAGGAGACGAATCTGGTGAAATACATTTCTGTTCATGCGTGCCCAGTAAGTAACCAGGTTTCACAGGGTATGCAGTAATGACAACCGCATGAAAGTATGGTAAACCTTCAACTTTATCTCAATCAAAATTCTATGCTGCGATCACACGCGCCATTTTCCGAACACCTCACCAGAAATCTTACTTAGTTTATAGAAAAAAAAAAAACAGATGTAGGTTTCTGTTTGAAATGAGAATTAGGAGAGTCGAGTTCGAATTCCAGTCGAATTCATTGCATTCATTTACGCGCAAATACCCCCGGAAAGATATGAATCCAGTTCATCTCCTTCAAGTTATAGTTTGAATAGTAGGGCAGATTGGGTTCTATAGCCTTGGTTGGCAACCAGTCTACTGCAAAAAAGAAATGGCAACCTACTCAGGGAA
>JBBBDQ010001406.1:377500-480000 GCA_037127315.1 Ascarosepion bandense | reverse complement strand
TTCGAATTAAAATGAGAATCAAGACAATCCATAACCTAAATATAAAAAACAACAAAAAAATAGAATTATGGCCATATCACTTTGAAATACAGGTTCCCGTACCAACACTGAAAATAAGCAATGTCGAATGTAGTCAGTACATAGATGGGTAACAGGTTGACAATACCAGCTGTTATAATCTTGGATGTCCACCTGCTCAGGTCCTTCAAATATGTTATCCGCTGCTTTCCCCTGTCTCTTTTTCCCTCTATCTGGCCTGTTAGTGTCAGATTCTCCAAGCCCTCCTTCCTCATTGCATGTCCCAGGAACTTTAGTTGTCTCTTCCTGATGCTCAATATTAATTTTCCTTTTGTTTCCATCCTTTCCAAAACCTCATCATTACTCACATGCTCGGTTCATGATATCCACAGTATCATTCTGTAGAACCACAATTCACTTGCGTCAAGTTTTTTTTTTCATCTTTCATTATACTGTTCAGCATTCACTGCCATATTGAATAGCAATTTAGTACTATCTTCTTTGTTTCTAGTCAAATTTTCCTATGTTTTAATGCTTGAATCAGATTCTGGAACGCAGCCTTCACAATGCAAATTCGCCGTCCGATCTCTATGTCGCAATTTTCGTCTTCGGTTAGAATAATTCCTCGGTATTTAAATTTTTGTACCTGCCTAATTTTATTCTCCCCAACTTGTATTTGGCATTTTGGGTTGGTCTTTGCGTTGATGATCAGGCATTCGATTTTCTTGCAGTTTATTTGTAGTTCTTTTCTCTTCAGTTACCTTCTGTAGGAGGTCTTGCAGTTTCCTTTCCATGTCTGCTGTCAGCACTGTATCATCTGCGTATCTTATGTTGTTCGAATTGTGTTTTCCGATGACAAATCCTGGCATAACGTCTATAGCTGTGACATATGGTTCATTTTCATTTCTGTTTATAGGGAGATTCTTGATAAAAGCCAAAGAATCAGTAATATTATTGGTTCTGATCTGGCAGCTTGGCTTCAGTAACATTCACACCGTTGTAATGTTGTTTCCTTGTGCTATTCTTTTATGCTCTTCCGTTGTATTTGTTCCGATTCGCTCTTCGTATTGTAACTAGCCCGACTTGTTATGGTCAATTTACTCTAAAATCGCCTAAATATAACCGAAGTTCGATGAAAACTGTTACTTTTCTAGCACTTATGGCTTGTGTACCTCTCTTCCAGTTCCATTTCTTCCCGGCCAATGTTGATTATCAAATGTAAATGCAATGTCAGTCATAATTTAATGTAGTCCCGATTATCCTTTTCTTGTTCTCGCTCTTTCATGCTATTTTCGAATTCGTTAGCACCAAGTAACCTCTTCTGTTTTGTTAGCTTTATTGCCATTTTTGGGAAAAACCGATTAAGAAAAACAAATACAGTATAATTGAAAGCAAGGGGCAATGATTTTGGTTAAGAGTAAACGGTTTTGTTTTTACAATCAGCTATTCAGTTAAGTGCCATACGTGATACACGCTTGGGCGACTATGTCTCACAAGAGACATGACTGACTATCCCACGACAGGTTACCATTATTTATGCAGTAGACTGGTTGCCAACCAAGGCTATAGAACTGAACCTGCTCTGTTATTTAACCCATAACTGGAGAGAAAAGACGAATTAATACCGTTCTCATACTCCAATGCCTATATTCGACGGGTGGGGCCATAGTTACTTTTGCTTACTCCTTCTACCATAGTAGTAGCAGTTCGCAAACCAATCCCCTCAAGCCACTATACCCTCATGTGACCAAGAACCCACCACCACCAGTTTGTCACCGCTTGTTGGCAATCTGCCACGCTAAAAATTTATTTAAGCTAGGTATAAACTGTTTGATGTAGATAGCTTCTAGAATTTTAAGTTTCGTTTATTATTCTCTTGGCGAAGTATACATGTATTTTCAACAAGCGTTTTTCTAAGAAGTGTACGTATATATATATACAGGATAAAAAATCGATGTATTTTTAGATATCATTACAATTTGGGAGTGGGTATGACATACTGGAAACGAATTTACCTGTGACGCGTCACATCCTTTAATATTTATCGGACTGAAGTGCAAGACAAAGGTCCTTGATGGGTTTTTTACATCCGAAGTTATTTTTTATCTTATATGTGTGTTTTGGTATATATTCTATCTGATCCCATATATATATATATATATATATATATATATATATATATATATAGTGTATCGAGGCAGCAAATAATTTTCTAAACATATACTGCTGAATATAACAAACAATAAATGTCTATTATGTTTAATTATGAGCCGTTCTAAACGTCGTATTTTGGCTTTAATCTCAGTTGAAAATAAAGACAAAAATTCTTTAGCATTTAAATCACTTTTAAATCTGGTCATAACACATTACATTGCATTTGAATATATAGTTCTGTTGTCATTTCGCGCTATCACCCGGTGTGACGTCATAGAACAGCATTGCAAATCTGCGTTTGTTATTTTTGGTAACTATTGCCGTTGCTTAGCGGCGTTTTATGTCAACACAAAATAAAATTGTCGCTGATGGTGGATGTTTTTGTGTTACCGTCCTTATGACCTCTCTGAAGATGGCTCATGTGAGCCGAAAGGTTAGAACCAACTTAATAAAATACTATCCAGAATTTTTGTCTTTATTTTCAACTGAAATTAAAGCGAAAATACGATGTTTAGAACGGCTCATGATTAAACATAATAGACATTCCTTGTCTCTTATATCTAACAGTACACGCTTATAATATATATATATATATATATATATATATATATATATATATATATATATATATATATATATATGAGTTATAGTTAAGAACATGTACAAATTATAATTTATTATAACAGTGTAAATTTGTTTTCGACATCGAAAAAACAATGCCTCATCAGGTTGTTATGAGTTTAAAGTTGACTATCTTCAGGTGAATAAACTTGTTACTTCACATATCGGAAACAAACGTATCTCGATATGTGGATTCATATGTTTATTCACCTGAAGAAAGTTAACTTTAGACTCGAAATATGTGTAGCGATACAAATACTATTATGGACACTTAATATATCATACAAAAAGCAAGTAATTTCAATAATAATAGCAAAAATAAATCTACACTTTAAACATAGAATAATATGTATATTTATTATCATTATTATTATAATATATATATATATATATATATATATATATATATATATATATATATTACAATAATAAATATACATATTATTCTATGTTTTACTCACGACTCTGATTAACATATCATACTAGCTTATTTTTATATATATATATATATATATATATATATATATATATATATATATTCAACAGTTCGAAATGAATAAAGTATATGCGCGACCACATTTTTAAGAATGCAGTCCGGCATCATATCTTACAAAATGGGGTATCATAAATTTCTCCGACGGCAGAAATATCCACTTTGCCACCTTGATAAATATTTAAAAAGTTTCCGATCATTTCATCTACCATCCGCTGTGACCTATTCACAGGACCGAACTTTCCATTCTACTTCTTATTCCATTGACAAGACAAAAATTTAATTCGGAAAGTTTCTTCCCAAGAACCATTGCTATGTGTAACGAACTCCCGAGAGGATGCTTTCTAAACCACCATACTTCTAACCTCTTCAAACTATGATCATCCGTCTTTCCACTCCGTAAAAGCTATAATTCTTACATCTATACATTCAGTAACCTCTACATTTAGTTGATCGGAAGCCTTGTATTGTCTGTTAAGTAGCAGATATAGAACATATGTCAGGTAGGTATCTCTGATGTACTCACCTCAAAATCGGTTTGATGTTTGGCAGAACAATTAAATATTGATAAGGCCGATTTTTTAAATATTCTTCCAGAATCTCGGTAAGACGCTTTAATGGTCTTAACATCTTTCGTTATCTGTCATTCATCTCCTTAACATCAACAATTCTAATATCTATACAACATATTCTTTCTGTATCCTCAAAATTTAGCTGATCTCATGGGTTTTATTGTTTTAAAAATACCAGAAAATCCTAGTCATCAGACAAGTTCAGTTATGTAGGAATTTGTCGGATAAATCAGTGCCCAAAACAAATTTGAAATTTATCGATTTTTGGCAGAAACCAATTTGGTGATTACCAGAAATGAACAATTAAATATAAATATGGCTGGTTGTATTAAATATTCATTGGTTTCGCCTTTTGTTTATCATTTATATGTATTCATAATATTATGATGAATTTATTTTTATAATGCAGACCATACAGAGAGAAATATAATTAAAATAAGGTAAGCAGCTTAACCCATTTTTTTTTACCAGCATTCGTATAGAATTATCTTCTTGCATAAACAGCATTGATATTATGGGAACAATTAATTAAAGAAATCCGTCAAAATAATCCACGATATTCAAAATTATCTTCTAGTTCAGCATGTTATCACTGCTCCGCCGTTTCATCGAGCTGATTGTATCTATTTGCCCAGATAAAAAAAAATCTCTTCTGTGGAATAAACATTTGAGTTAAATCAAAAATTTATTTATTATATTCTAGTTCGTTTATTTGTGTACTCAAATCGAAGCAGAGTTGATCAGTAACCGGAATTACAATATAAGTTTTATTTACACTATTTACATTCGAACTATTGTTTTCATTTTTGTTTTTGTTATCACAACGTTTCGGCTGTTGTACCATCCGGTCTTCATCAGGTGTATGCAAATTATGCAGCGTTTTCCCCAATCTGTAACTAATATCTGCTCACGATAGATACAGAAAATTCTAGATGTTGGCACTACAGATAATGAAAAATAAATATGGCTAAGCCAGCAACTCTATTAAGGTTATCTAGCTACCCTAACAAAGAAACGCGCTTGGAAAACACCAGTTATTATTATTTTTCCATTTCTATTAAATTACTGCTACTTTACGTTGAAACACCAGTTTTCGTACGATTACTAAAAATTACTCAATGTCGAGCCTGGTCAGTACATAGATGGATGACCGCTTGGGAATGTCAGGGGCTGTGAACTTCAGGTCTGGTTCGACTATGTCTGCCACTGGTATGCGTAACAAAGTACTAGAGGCCACGGACCGGATTGTCGTTGATTAAACCAGCATTCCCTCTCGGTCCACGCTCGGTGAGGATGCTGTTGTAGGCACTCTTCAGGTCTAAAAACATGTCCTCTAAAAGGGCTGAAGAGCTCCTATGTGCCAGCGTCAACTTAAGCAAACAACCAGCTATGGTTTAAGTAGTCTTCTCCAATCCGCGTTGCCTAGTGTGACAAGTACATCAAATCCCCCTGAAATGACGGACACGAAAACAGTGTAAATCATCCAAGGAGAGTTTCCTCCAACGAAAGTGAAAAAAAAACCTGATACGAATTATTACTATTATCGTTGATGTTGCTGCTATTGTTATTGTGGTTATTTGCAGAATCAGGCCAGAGATGACAAGAAAAGTGCGGGTTCGTCAAAGACACTGGAACAAGGAAAAGCCATATTCGTGATTAGGATGCTCTCCGAAAGGACAATACAAATGAAGAAGGACTTGTACCTATGTTTTATCGTTTATGCGAAGGCGTTCGACAAAATACGCAACAAAGAATTGATGGAGATGCTCAGCGGCTTCGACATATTTGGGAAAGACATTAGAGCAATGAAGAATCTCCTCTGATAGAAAGGGGCGTATGACAAATATGTGTCTTTTCATTGGATCCATTCAACTTGTACAGCGAGTCTATTTTGAGGACACTAGATGTTATGCCAGGATTTGTCAACGGAAGACACAATTTGAACAACATAAGGTCCGCTGATCATACAGTGCTGAGTGCAGATAAGGAAAGGAAACTACAAGACCTCCTACAGAAGGTAGCTGAAGAGAGTGACAAAAATAGACTACAAATAAACAGCAAGAAAATCGAATGCATGGTCATCACAAAAAAAAAACAGCAAACTAAAATATCAAGTACAGTGGAGTCGGTGATACTAGAATCAAGCAGGTACAAATGTTTAAATACCTGGAAATTGTTCTAACAGGAGTTGGCAGGTGTGTCACAGAGATCCGAATGCGAACTGACCTGGCGAAAGAGGCCGTCCAGAAACAGACAGGAAACTTTTACTAGAAACAAAGAAGACAGTACTGGACAGCTATGTGATGTCAGTTTTTAAATATGACAAAGAATACGGAAGAGTATCATCAAAGATGAAGGAAAAACTTGAATCAACAAAAATGTGGTTCTCCAGATGGATTCGGCGGATTTCATGGACCGAGTATTTGAGCAATGATGAGGTATTGAAAATAATGAAAACGAAAAGGAAATTAATATTGAGCACAAGGAAGGGACAGCTAAAGTTTCTGGGACATGCAACGAGGAAGGAGGGCTTGGAGAACCTGATACTAACAGGCCAGATAGAGGGAAAAAGAGACAAGGGAAAGCAGCGGATAACACATTTGAAGACCCTGAGGCACGTGAATGACAGAACAGGGGTTGTGAGATGCTACAGGAGAAAGCATATTAAGAGCCACCATAGATAGAGAGACGTGGAAAGCCATGATCGCCTACGTCCTGAAAAGACAAGACACAAAGATGAAGATTATTATTATTATATTTCGATTTCTGCTATATTCACTTTACCAACCGAGTCAGCTTGATGAACAAAAGCCGCTCTTTTGGCTACATTTTATGATTTGTTTTTGAACTCCCATAAAATCACTAAGCATACATCAACAGAATTCTTTAGGTGAATGGGCAGTATTCGCTCTTCTTCTTTTAGTGTTGCTTTTTTCTTCTTCTTCTTGCTCCTCTTCATTTTTTATTCTTCTCCTTCGTTTTCTTCTTCTTCTTCTTCTTCTTCTTCTTCTTCTTCTTCTTCTTCTTCTTCTTCTTTTAATAATTCGTGTTCTATTTTTCCTATGTTTCTACTTGTTTTTCTTCTTTTTCTTTCATTCTTCATCCGCTGCTAAGAAGGTCGTTTCTCTGTGCAGGGCCCAATTTTTTTAAGGTCTGAAATAATCCTACACATATATAACTCTACAGTCATTGAATACTGCTGCCATATCTGATCGGGTGATCCTGCTATCCACCTAGGTGTCCTTGACAAAATCTAATGAAAAATCTGTAACGTGATCGATTCCAACTTGGCAGCGCAGATACAGACAATTTATCACCGGCTCAATATGGCTTCATTGTGTCTCTTCTACAAATACTTTCACGGCTGATGAACTTACCTCACTGGTGTACCCTATATATGAATTTACTCGAGCCACAAGATTAGCAACTAGGTTTCACCCTTTTACTGTGAAATCAATAAATTGCAAACGCAACTTCTACTTGATTAGCTTCTTTTCTCACACTTCCCGCCAGTGGAATTCCCTTCCGTTTACTTGCTTCCCCGACAGCTACAATCTCCAAGAATATAGATATAAGATTAAAAGTCATCTTCTATCTCACTGACATGCATCTTTTCTCTCATGCTCTGTTTTCTGTCCACTTCATTCTCATCATTATTCTTTTCCTTCTTCCAGTTTTTCCTCGTTTCCAGTTAAAGCTAAACAGTAGACTGAAAGAAAAATGAATGACTGTAAGTCAAAGTTTGATTTCCTGGTATCGATATCAATTTTTCTGCAATTTTGTAAGAACTACAACTTTGAAATTTCTGAATATCGTTTCTTATGTCTTTTTATATGAGTGTATCAAATTTGATTAAAATCGGACCACTCCTATAACCCGATTTTTTCGATTATCGATTTTCGATATTTATCGGGAGTACTTCGACACAAAACCTAGCTAAGAACACTCGCAGACGCTTATAGTACAACTGTGTAAATTTTCAAGAAAATCGGTTCAGCCGTTTTGGAGTCTATAGGTAACTGACACACACACAGACACACATAGACAAAGTTCCATTTATAAATAAGTTTAGGTAAGATATATATATATATTACGAATGTATGCCAAATAGGCTACCTTTCGTTTTAAACTTTCGGTATCTTCAGACGTTTTATATTATGTTAAATGTTAATATAAAATGCCTCGCCACTTCATACCAAAAGTTTGAACCAAATTAGCATAATTAGTTGACTTTCCAAATTAGAATGTTTAAAAGCTCTACATTAAATATATATTCAGTTCTTGATAACACTGCTTACCGGTCTAATTCAATTTTGACGAATAACTGGTTAACATATAAACCAATTATATACAGTACTGTGCAAAAGTATTAGGATAAGAACTATTTTATCATTTATGAGGCATATTGACAGAAAATAAACAATTTAATTAAAGTAATTTTATTTGATTTACTCATCAAATGCTTTAACAAGAAAAAATAAAATACTCACTACAAAATAAATTTAACATTTAGTATAATAGCCGTTTGAAACAATAATTTCTGGCAATATAACAAAAAAAATTTCAAGAAGCCGACCTGGACGTAAGGGCGCGTCACGTATTCATTTGATCTTACTTTATCAATCGCACCTAGTGTATATATATATATATATATATATATATATATATATATATATATATACACACACACACTAGTATATATATATATTATTGTACTGTGCAAAAAATACTTGTTACAAAGTAAATTTAATATTTAGTATCATAGCCTTTTGCTTTGATCACAACCTTCTTCAATGTATCTGATGGTATCTCCTGCCAAGCAGAGATTGTATTTCTTCCCAAAGTGTATCTTGCGAAGTAACATTAGATTTATCAATTTTTTTATCCAAAATATCCCATAGATATTCAGTAGGATTGAGATCAGTTCATTGTGGAGGCCAATTCAAATTCCGAAGAGTTCTTTCCTCTTCCTTTTTAGTTAAATACTTCTTACAAAGTTTTGGCTTTTAATCATGCATTTGAATTTCAATTAGATTTTTAGGAAAATTACCCCTGTCCTAATACTAGCGGTAGTGTGCAAAAGTGTTAAGACAGGGATAATTTTAAACTTTATTTTGACGCTTTATAAAAGATAAAACAGTTCTTGTCCTAATACACAGTACTGTATATTAAAGAAAGGGAATGAACAGATAGATGAAAAACTTTCTGTTCATGCATGTACAGTTATAAAGAGTGCTCAATACAGAGTAGAGCTTAATATTGTAATTTTGTTATTACAATGGTTTATAAAAGCATTATATCAATATACAAAAATGTTCATGTTTCATAATTGTTTTCTTCAGGCGATATTTTAAAATAAATGATGCAAATGAGTTTAGAAAATATAAGATTAATCCATATTTATGGAAGGGTGATTGGAAGACGTTAAATAATGTGATTGTTGGTTTGTCAGTCTTAATCAAAAGTGAGAATTGGGTTGAATTATGGAATCGAACATATTGGGTCGCGTGTAGGACACCATTGCTCATGTCAATATAAGACACTTTGTTTTGTCTGGGAAAGGTTTATACTACAACATACATTATTCAAATTTTAAGCAATAGATTTTAAAAGCAGCTTGCATTTACGATTTTTTTAAAAAAAATAATTGTTATACGACTTCATCTGTTAAAGAGGAATTCTTCATATATATTCGTCATCCTGTTTTGCCTGTTTTGCTGTATTCGTCAGATATATTCTCAGCCTGTTTTGCTGTATCATAGCTCATCAGTGTTTTAGACATCCCCTGCCTTCTGACCAGGATCAAAACTCCACTGATTTGGTGTCAGTCGGAGTCGCTACCTCCTAAGCCATAGGCGCATGGAATCAAAGAAAGAAAATTTTAGCGTGTTATATATAAGCGGTGTATGCACACGCCAGTCACTGAAAGAACACAATTCATTACTAAAGAGTAATGAATAAATCGGAGAAGTGGTATATTGTTTTATTTAGAATTTCCTCTTTAGAGAGCTCAATCGTAATAAGAGCATAATATGTTCGTCATCCATATATAATCTTGTTTTTCTGTATCATAGCTCATCAGTGTAGCCAGACATCTACTTGCTCCTGGCCAGGATCGAAACTCGACTGATTTGATGTCAGTCGGAGTCGCTAAACCATAAGCCCTAAGCTCATGGAATCAGAGAAGTGAAATTTTTATACATAAGCGGTGTATACACAACAGTTTATATATATATATATATATATATATATATAATCCAGCACTGACCTTTAATTATATGAATAATATGAACTATTATGTGCTCAGTCTATCTACTCTTCTATCACACTTCAAGATGACGAGTTTGACACACTCCCTGATCACTGAGGCAACCTAAAAGGAAATGCCGTAAGAGCTTGGACAATTTATGTCTCTTATTGATATTTACCTGTATGGAGCGGCTCATAAATCCAAACGTGTATAAATTTCCTCTCTTGGGGAGGCAAATAAATACATATATAAAGTATATTTAAATAGATTAAATTGTCTTCCGTGTGATTGCAGACGTCTTCACGTTATCTCCGCCTACATATATAGGATCGATGATAAGGTAATTTCGAAATATCAATCAGGGTATTTTTCCTTTTTACCTATTAGTCTACGCTAAAGGAAATCACTCTTCATCGACTTCCGGTAATCTGATTATACACTTCCCATTTCCGCCCACATGCACTTAGTGTATTTTATCTTATTATTCGAGGGGAGAGAAGAAAAAATTCGAGAAGCTAATCGAATGTAGTGCTTATGATTTTAGAAAGTGAAAAAGAAAAAAGCAAATTATTACGAAGATAAAGCTAGAGAAAATAGGATTTCTTTGGGTCCGCGCTAAATATTAACTCTAAGTATTTCCGAAATTTAGATCGAGTATGACACAAGGACGAAATGCAGCGTGCGCATATTTTCTGTGCTGGAGAAAAAAAGAATGAAGGCGAACAATTGAGAGGCCATCAACATCCCCATATCTGACATGACCAGATTTCTTATGGGGTGTACTAAAAAATATGATTTACAACCCCAAACAATGTAACAGGATCTAAGGTCTTATGGTGCTTCCTCTTTTTGGTAGGTTGGGCGACCGAGTGAGAAAGAAGGGAATACAAATAAAGAAATTCTACTTAGAGTGTCCTGTCCCCTTTGGCGTCATGGAGTGAATGTAAAGTAAGATCGAATGAATACGTGACGCGTCCCTTACGTCCAGGTCGGCTTCTTGAAATTTCTTTTGTTACATTGCCACAAGGTCCGTCAGCTAACCGCCCCCATGCTGGAATGAATTTGACCGGTCACGGAACGTGGTTTAAGTAGTAAATGTTCCTGAAATTAAAAGAAGAACAATATTTGAAAATATATTCTTACACTAACATAGAAATATATCAAATATGTTCTAGAGATTTACTGATAGGGTTCGGCATTTTATAGAACATACAGGTAGGCATTTTGAAAGCGTTAAATAGTTTGATATTTATAACGAATCCTGATTGTTAAATCATAAGATAGCAGGCTTGTTTCGCTATAAAAAATACGACTGGTGGTGAGATCGATCATCACTGGGCAACCCATAATTTCGGTCTTGTGACATGAAATCTTCATTTAGAAAATCACCATAACAAATCATGTTGTACTGATCTGCTTTCTGGCTTGTTTAAGGTTCACCTCTTTAGTTCCTGTTTTTATAAACCTTTGGGGACTCTTCTGACCCCTTCTAATTACTGTCCTATCAGCTTCTTACGGTTCTTTGGCAAAGATGTGGGTTGTGGTACAGTGGATATCGGCTCGGAACGAGAAGCCGGGGAGACGAGTTCGAATTCCAGTTGAATCCATTGCATTCACTTACGCGAAAATACCCTTAGGAAAGGTATTAATCCGTCTCTACCCTCCAGTTATGGGTTAAATAGCAGGACAGATTGGGTTCTATAGCCTTGGTCGGCAACCATTCTACCGCAGAAAACAATGGCAACCTACGGCGGGATAATCTTCTGTCCAGTCAGTCATGTCTCTTTCGAGACATGATCGCCCAAGCATGTATCACGTATGGCACTTAACTGACTGACTGAATATAATAGTTGGAAATATAATTAAAATTTGTCCTGGGCATAAAGTGGGGGATCAGTTTTCTATTGTTAAGATGTAATAAGCTGATCCCCCAACAATACTTAATGTAATATAATCTATCTCTTCTCTCTCCAGGACAGATTGGTTTCTATAGCCTTGGTCGGCAACCAGTCTACCGTAGAAAGCAATGGCAACCTACTGCGGTATAATCTTCTGCCCAGTCAGTCATGTCTCTTTCGAGACATGATCGTCCAAGCGTGTATCACGTACGGCACTTAACTAACTAACTGAATCAATGCTGAAATGGTTCATTATCTCACTTCCCACAGCCTACTCTTTGAAAAGCAATGTGGCTTACTCTTCGTCAGGTCAACCACTGTTGTGATAACAGCCATCACTGAATATATATATATATATATATATATGTAAACATGTTACTGAAATTAAGGAATTTTAACGAAACTTGGTTATAAGCAACTGACAATTTGAAATGTATTTTTTAACATTATTTTTTATCAATACTCGTATTTATGTAGATATTCTGTTTTTAATGAAACAGTATTATATATGTATTTATTTCTACCGGCCTGATTATTTACGATAAATTTTTATTACGAAAATGTATGCCATTCGGCAGGATTCAAACCTGCGACCCCTATCTATATAGGGGAAGCTTCCATTTGATCTGGTAACGTCTTAGACCTCTCGACCACGAATAGCCTCCAGTCTAAACGAGGTTTTTATCAAGCCTATATAACACAATTTTCGATCCATCGTAAACAAACATATCTGCTCTGAAATGTATCGTAATGTCAACAAATGTAAACATGTTACGGAAATTAACGAATTTTAACGAAACTTGGTTATAAGTAACCGACAATTTGTAATGAATTATTTTGAACATTAGATAGCACACATTTTCGCAATAAAAATTTATCGTAAATAATCAGACCGGTAGATATAAATACAAAATACTGTCTAATTAAAAACAGAATATCTACTTAAATACGAATATCGGTAAAAATAATGTTCAAAATAATTCATTATATATATATATATATATATATATATATATATATATATATATATATATATATATATCAGGCTTTTGAAAAGAACTGTTCAGCGTAAGATATAGCCCCTGATATATTGAAAGCGTTTGAGTTATATAAGTATGATAGCATTCTGCTTCAGGCTACAAGGATACGATATTTCTTGATTAGCGTTCGATTTAATCCAATCAGATTTTATAATGATAATTATATATATATCTATATATATATATATATATATATATATATTAGTCATCTTGAACGGGCATGCTTTCAAATTCTTTTCTATGAATGCGGGTGTAACTTATGACTCTCTTAACGGGAGTAACTATGATTCTCTTAAGGAGGGTCTTAGTTGCCATGATTCTCATAAGGTGCCGCTAATCCATGAGCGCCAATGGTCCTATTATCTTCTCACGACAGTGCTCCGTGAGGAAGAGCGGAATTCCTTAGAGGCCATTGTAATTACAGCACTACGCCCTCCGTAGCTCGAAGAAGTCATGGTGCAGGGTCACCTCCCCAGTCGTACCAAGTGACCTGCAACCCATCCTCCGGTGACATTAAAACCGGTGTACCATGCTTCCAAAATACACCGTTCGCCCCTTGGTTACCACGCTCTCCGAACGTATGTAACTGGTACTACAACATCCATGCCTCGACAATCCCCAGCGAATTCGCGGGTGTTCACATGTTAACAAACCTGAACGTCGCTCGGATTATGCCCGTGTCGATTGAGAGGCCTTACCTCCTCGCTGGAGCTGCTCGGTATGCTCCCACGGAGTTAAGCTTTATTCTAGATCATCTGGCTCTATCCTAGATCTTAGCTTCTTTTCACGATCTTCATCAATGATGTTTGCGATGCAATCAGTTTAAAAGTAGGCATCTATGCAGATGACACCACCATTTAATCCCGTCTCGATAAGAAACTTGCAAAGACTGACAAAATAAACCTCACATCTGCTCTAGGAAAAGACCTCTAGTCTGAGACTGATCATAGTAAGTAGTGTCTACTAAATTTTAATTCTTCCAAAACAACGCCTCTTCACGTAACCACCATACAGGAACTTTCGTACTTACCATCTTTATTGACGACATTAGACTTGCAGAAAAAACGCACTGCGTTTTTTGGACTTACACTCTCAGCCAAACTCAAGTCGAACGAAGCACACTGAATCAATTAGCTACATTTACAGCTAATAAATTTGGGTCACTATGTTAGGCCAGGAGATTTCATTGCGTCAGAATCCACCTTACACAATTATAAATCTACAATTCTTCCGTGCATTGAATATTTTTACCATGTCGGGTTGGGTGTCGGGTGCACCTGCTATTTTTTCTGGGGGTTATCGACAAAATCCAAAGAAAGGTTTGCAATGTAATCGATCCCTATACAGCAGCTCAAATTAAATCTTTTTCACACTGACGTGATGTGTCTTCCCTCTGTTTCTTTACAAAAATTAGGTCCCGAAGACGTTTATCCCTTCAGATTTTTCCAAATTAGCCTATTTTTTTTCTGGTCGTTAACATCAAAAAAGTTAGGTTTCCAAAATATCTAATCGTTGATTAGAGTTCAGCATATACATTTGCACGAAAATGAGGATATTTTGGGAAGATTTGAAGGGATTAATATGACTTTTGCTCTAATAATTTCTTATTTCCCTTGTGCTTCGACATCATGAATTTATCCATAGCTAGCAGTATAGCCCGGCGTTACTCGGGTGTAATGAAAGCTTTTATATATATATTATCGATTTTCTGCACTATTATATGAACTGCAACCTTGAAACTTCTGCATATCGTTTCTTATGTCTTTGTCTATGAGTGCATGAAATTTGATTAAAATTGGACACTCCTTCTATAACCCGATTTTTTCGATTATCGATTTTCGATATTTTTCGGGGGTACCTCGACACAAAACCTTGTTTCTGCAAGTCTAATGGACACACACACACAGACGCACACATACACACATAAAGTTCCATTTACAAATTAGTTTAGATACTAGACACGAATTAATTCTAGTTCCTCCCATTTACCGCCAAAATAGTCAAATGTAACCTGCACTTCGACTTTATTAGTTTCTTTTCTCGCACTTCCACACTTTTGACACAAAACCTAGCTAAGAACATTCGCAGACGCTTATAGTACAACTGTGTAAACTTTCAAGAAAATTCGGTTCAACCGTTTAGGAGTCTATAGGTAATGGACACACACACACAGACGCACACATACACACACAGACAAAGTTCCATTTACAAATAAGTTTAGATACTAGACACGAATTAATTCTAGTTTCTCTCATTTACCGTCAAAATAGTCAAATGTAACTCGCACTTCTACTTTATTTGTTTCTTTTCTCGCACTTCCACTCTTTTGAACTATCTTCTATATACATGCAGATACAATCTCCAAACGTTTAGATGCAACGACAAATGCCGTCTCCTTTTTTTTCTTGATTCCAAAGTTTTTCTTATCGTTTCTTTAACATCAGCGGTAAGAAGACCCGTTTCTTTTTTCTTTCCGTTTCTCTCGTTGTAACCCCGTGCGTACCTGTTGCGCTATGCCCTTGGGATGAAATGATTATTAAGAAAAATTTGTATATTTTCTTAAACTACTCTATTTACTTTTTGTCCATCAAATGCTAATGAACAAAGAGAGTGTTATTTCGCTGCATACTTCACTGGTGCCTCTGCAACAGGTGTTTACTCGTGCAACCAGACTGGCAACTGGGTCCCACCCATTCACAGTTTGATTAACCAAATGCAAACGACAATTCTACTCCATCAGTTTCTTCTCTCGCACTTTCCGCCTGTGGAACTCGCTACCATATTCTTGCTTTCCTGGCTGCTACAACCTCCAGGAATTTAAATGCAATGTCAATACTCACCTCTTAAATACATGACTCTAGATCTTTCTGCACGCCCCTGTATATCCTTTCCTTTCTCTCCACCTTTGCAACTGTCATCACAACTGTAGTCCCATCCTTCTTTTGCTCCTTTCTAACTGTTTCGTCTTCCACTTCACTCTCTTCTCTTGCTCCTTTCTAACTGTTTCGTCTTCCTCTTCACTCTCTTCTCTTGCTCCATTCTAACTGTTTCGTCTTCCTCTTCACTCTCTTCTCTTGCTCCTTTCTAACTGGTTCGTCTTCCTCTTCACTCTCTTCTCTTGCTCCTTTCTAACTGGTTCGTCTTCCTCTTCACTCTCTTCTCTTGCTCCTTTCTAACTGATTCGTCTTCCTCTTCACTCTCTTCACTTGCTCCTTTCTAACTGTTTCGTCTTCCTCTTCACTCTCTTCTCTTGCTCCTTTCTAACTGGTTCGTCTTCCTTCCTCTTCACTCACTTCTCTTGCTCCTTTCTAACTGTTTCGTCTTCCTCTTCACTCTCTTCTCTTGCTCCTTTCTAACTGTTTCGTCTTCATCTTCACTCTCTTCTCTTGCTCCTTTCTAACTGTTTCGTCTTCCTCTTCATTCTCTTCTCTTGCTCCTTTCTAACTGTTTCGTCTTCCTCTTCACTCTCTTCTCTTGCACCTTTCTAACTGTTTCGTCTTCCTCTTCATTCTCTTCTCTTGCTCCTTTCTAACTGTTTCGTCTTCCTCTTCACTCTCTTCTCTTGCTCCTTTCGAACTGTTTCGTCTTCCTCTTCATTCTCTTCTCTTGCTCCTTTCTAACTGTTTCGTCTTCCTCTTCACTCTCTTCTCTTGCTCCTTTCTAACTGTTTCGTCTTCCTCTTCACTCTCTTCTCTTGCTCCCTTTCTAACTGTTTCGTCTTCCTCTTCATTCTCTTCTCTTGCTCCTTTCTAACTGTTTCGTCTTCCTCTTCACTCTCTTCTCTTGCTCCCTTTCTAACTGGTTCGTCTTCCTCTTCACTCTCTTCTCTTGCTCCCTTTCTCACTGGTTCGTCTTCCTCTTCACTCTCTTCTTTTGCTCCTTTCTAACTGGTTCGTCTTCCTCTTCACTCTCTTCTCTTGCTCCCTTTCTAACTGTTTCGTCTTCATCTTCACTCTCTTCTCTAGGTCCTTTCTAACTGTTTCGTCTTCCTCTTCACTCTCTTCTCTTGCTCCTTTCTAACTGTTTCGTCTTCCTCTTCACTCTCTTATCTTGCTCCCTTTCTAACTGTTTCGTCTTCCTCTTCATTCTCCTTCTCTTGCTCCTTTCTAACTGTTTCGTCTTCTCTTCACTCTCTTCTCTTGCTCCTTTCTAACTGTTTCGTCTTCCTCTTCACTCTCTTCTCTTGCTCCCTTTCTCACTGGTTTCCGTCTTCCTCTTCCTCTCTTCTTTTTTTGCTCCTTTCTAACTGGTTCGTCTTCCTCTTCCTCTTCTCTTGCTCCCTTTCTAACTGTTTCGTCTTCATCTTCCTCTTCTCTTGGTCCTTTCCTAACTGTTTCGTCTTCCTCTTCACTCTCTTCCTCTTGCTCCTTTCTAACTGTTTCGTCTTCCTCTTCACCCTCTTCCTCTTGCTCCTTTTCTAACTGTTTCGTCTTCCTCTTCCTCTCTTCTCTTGCTCCTTTCTAAATGTTTCGTCTTCCTCTTCACTCTCTTCTTTTGCTCCTTTCCTAACTGGTTCGTCTTCCTTTCCTCTCTTCCTCTTGCTCCTTTCTAACTGTTTCGTCTTCCTCTTCCTCTCTTCTCTTGCTCCTTTCTAACTCTTTCGTCTTCATCTTCACTCTCTTCTCTTGCTCTTTCTAACTGTTTCGTCTTCCTCTTCCTCTCTTCTTTTGCTCCTTTCTAACTGGTTCGTCTTCCTCTTCACTCTTCTCTTGCTCCTTTCTAGCTGTTTCGTCTTCCTCTTCACCCTCTTCTCTTGCTCCTTTCTAACTGGTTCGTCTTCCTCTTCACTCTCTTCTCTTGCTCCTTTCTAACTCTTTCGTCTTCCTCTTCACTCTCTTCTCTTGCTCCTTTCTAACTGGTTCGTCTTCCTCTTCACTCTCTTCTCTTGCTCCTTTCTAACTGTTTCGTCTTCCTCTTCTTTCTTCTCTTGCTCCTTTCTAACTGTTTCGTCTTCCTCTTCCTCTCTTCTCTTGCTCCTTTCTAACTGGTTCGAGTTCCTCTTCACTCTCTTCTCTTGCTCCTTTCCAAACTGTTTCGTCTTCCTCTTCCTCTTCTTCTCTTGCTCCTTTCTAACTGTTTCGTCTTCCTCTTCACCCTCTTCTCTTGCTCCTTTCTAACTGTTTCGTCTTCCTCTTCACTCTCTTCTCTTACTCCCTTTCTAACTGTTTCGTCTTCCTCTTCCTCTCTTCTCTTGCTCCTTTCCTAACTGGTTCGTCTTCCTCTTCCACTCTCTTCTCTTGCTCCTTTCTAACTGTTTCGTCTTCCTCTTCCTCTCTTCTCTTGCTCACTTTCTAACTGTTTCGTCTTCCTCTTCACTCTCTTCTTTTGCTCCTTTCTAACTGGTTCGTCTTCCTTTTCCTCTCTTCTCTTGCTCCTTTCTAACTGTTTCGTCTTCCTCTTCACTCTCTTCTCTTGCTCTTCCTCCTACGTCTTCGCTCTTCCTCTCTTCTCTTGCTCCTTTCTAACTTGTTTCGTCTTCCTCTACACTCTCTTCTTTTGCTCCTTTCTAACTGGTTCGTCTTCCTCTTCACTCTCTTCTCTTGCTCCTTTCTAACTGTTTCGTCTTCCTCTTCACCCTCTTCTCTTGCTCCTTTCTAACTGGTTCGTCTTCCTCTTCACTCTCTTCTCTTGCTCCCTTTCTAACTCTTTCGTCTTCCTCTTCACTCTCTTCTCTTGCTCCTTTCTAACTGGTTCGTCTTCCTCTTCACTCTCTTCTCTTGCTCCCTTTCTAACTGTTTCGTCTTCCTCTTCACTTTCTTCTCTTGCTCCTTTCTAACTGTTTCGTCTTCCTCTTCACTCTCTTCTCTTGCTCCTTTCTAACTGGTTCGTCTTCCTCTTCACTCTCTTCTCTTGCTCCTTTCAAACTCTTTCGTCTTCCTCTTCACTCTCTTCTCTTGCTCCTTTCTAACTGTTTCGTCTTCCTCTTCACCCTCTTCTCTTGCTCCTTTCTAACTGTTTCGTCTTCCTCTTCACTCTCTTCTCTTGCTCCCTTTCTAACTGTTTCGTCTTCCTCTTCACTCTCTTCTCTTGCTCCTTTCTAACTGGTTCGTCTTCCTCTTCACTCTCTTCTCTTGCTCCTTTCTAACTGTTTCGTCTTCCTCTTCACTCTCTTCTCTTGCTCCTTTCTAACTTTTTCGTCTTCCTCTTCACCCTCTTCTCTTGCTCCTTTCTAACTGTTTCGTCTTCCTCTTCACTCTCTTCTCTTGCTCCTTTCTAACTGTTTCGTCTTCCTCTTCACTCTCTTCTCTTGCTCCCTTTCTAACTGTTTCGTCTTCCTCTTCATTCTCTTCTCTTGCTCATTTCTAACTGTTTCGTCTTCCTCTTCACTCTCTTCTCTTGCTCCTTTCTAACTGGTTCGTCTTCCTCTTCACTCTCTTCTCTTGCTCCTTTCTAACTGTTTCGTCTTCCTCTTCATTCTCTTCTCTTGCTCCTTTCTAACTGTTTCGTCTTCCTCTTCACTCTCTTCTCGTGCTCCTTTCTAACTGTTTCGTCTTCCTCTTCACTCTCTTCTCTTGCTCCTTTCTAACTGTTTCGTCTTCCTCTTCACTCTCTTCTCTTGCTCCTTTCTAACTGTTTCGTCTTCCTCTTCACTCTCTTCTCTTGCTCCTTTCTAACTGTTTCGTCTTCCTCTTCACCCTCTTCTCTTGCTCCTTTCTAACTGTTTCGTCTTCCTCTTCACTCTCTTCTCTTGCTCCTTTCTAACTGTTTCGTCTTCCTCTTCACTCTCTTCTTTTGCTCCTTTCTAACTGTTTCGTCTTCCTCTTCACTCTCTTCTCTTGCTCCTTTCTAACTATTTCGTCTTCCTCTTCACCCTCTTCTCTTGCTCCTTTCTAACTGTTTCCTCTTCATCTTCTCTCTTCTCTTGCTCCTTTCTAACTGTTTCGTCTTCCTCTTCACTCTCTTCTTTTGCTCCTTTCTAACTGGTTCGTCTTCCTCTTCACTCTCTTCTCTTGCTCCTTTCTAACTATTTCGTCTTCCTCTTCACCCTCTTCTCTTGCTCCTTTCTAACTGTTTCCTCTTCATCTTCACTCTCTTCTCTTGCTCCTTTCTAACTGTTTCGTCTTCCTCTTCACTCTCTTCTTTTGCTCCTTTCTAACTGGTTCGTCTTCCTCTTCACTCTCTTCTCTTGCTCCCTTTCTAACTGTTTCGTCTTCATCTTCACTCTCTTCTCTTGGTCCTTTCTAACTGTTTCGTCTTCCTCTTCACTCTCTTCTCTTGCTCCTTTCTAACTGTTTCGTCTTCCTCTTCACTCTCTTGTCTTGCTCCCTTTCTAACTGTTTCGTCTTCCTCTTCATTCTCTTCTCTTGCTCCTTTCTAACTGTTTCGTCTTCCTCTTCACTCTCTTCTCTTGCTCCCTTTCTAACTGTTTCGTCTTCCTCTTCACTCTCTTCTCTTGCTCCCTTTCTCACTGGTTCGTCTTCCTCTTCACTCTCTTCTTTTGCTCCTTTCTAACTGTTTCGTCTTCCTCTTCACACTCTTCTCTTGCTCCCTTTCTAACTGTTTCGTCTTCATCTTCACTCTCTTCTCTTGGTCCTTTCTAACTGTTTCGTCTTCCTCTTCACTCTCTTCTCTTGCTCCTTTCTAACTGTTTCGTCTTCCTCTTCACCCTCTTCTCTTGCTCCCTTTCTAAATGTTTGGTCTTCCTCTTCACTCTCTTCTTCTTGCTCCTTTCTAACTGTTTCGTCTTCCTCTTCACTCTCTTCTTTTGCTCCTTTCTAACTGGTACGTCTTCCTTTTCACTCTCTTCTCTTGCTCCTTTCTAACTGTTTCGTCTTCCTCTTCACTCTCTTCTCTTGCTCCTTTCTAACTCTTTCGTCTTCATCTTCACTCTCTTCTCTTGCTCCTTTCTAACTGTTTCGTCTTCCTCTTCACTCTCTTCTTTTGCTCCTTTCTAACTGGTTCGTCTTCCTCTTCACTCTCTTCTCTTGCTCCTTTCTAACTGTTTCGTCTTCCTCTTCACCCTCTTCTCTTGCTCCTTTCTAACTGGTTCGTCTTCCTCTTCACTCTCTTCTCTTGCTCCCTTTCTAACTCTTTCGTCTTCCTCTTCACTCTCTTCTCTTGCTCCTTTCTAACTGGTTCGTCTTCCTCTTCACTCTCTTCTCTTGCTCCCTTTCTAACTCTTTCGTCTTCCTCTTCACTTTCTTCTCTTGCTCCTTTCTAACTGTTTCGTCTTCCTCTTCACTCTCTTCTCTTGCTCCTTTCTAACTGGTTCGTCTTCCTCTTCACTCTCTTCTCTTGCTCCTTTCAAACTGTTTCGTCTTCCTCTTCACTCTCTTCTCTTGCTCCTTTCTAACTGTTTCGTCTTCCTCTTCACCCTCTTCTCTTGCTCCTTTCTAACTGTTTCGTCTTCCTCTTCACTCTCTTCTCTTGCTCCCTTTCTAACTGTTTCGTCTTCCTCTTCACTCTCTTCTCTTGCTCCTTTCTAACTGGTTCGTCTTCCTCTTCACTCTCTTCTCTTGCTCCTTTCTAACTGTTTCGTCTTCCTCTTCACTCTCTTCTCTTGCTCCTTTCTAACTGTTTCGTCTTCCTCTTCTCTCTTCTTTTGCTCCTTTCTAACTGGTTCGTCTTCCTTTTCACTCTCTTCTCTTGCTCCTTTCTAACTGTTTCGTCTTCCTCTTCACTCCCTTCTCTTGCTCCTTTCTAACTGTTTCGTCTTCATCTTCACTCTCTTCTCTTGCTCCTTTCTAACTGTTTCGTCTTCCTCTTCACTCTCTTCTTTTGCTCCTTTCTAACTGGTTCGTCTTCCTCTTCACTCTCTTCTCTTGCTCCTTTCTAACTGTTTCGTCTTCCTCTTCACCCTCTTCTGCTCCTTTCTAACTGGTTCTGTCTTCCTCTTCAGTCTCTTCTCTTGCTCCCTTTCTAACTGTTTCGTCTTCCTCTTCACTCTCTTCTCTTGCTCCTTTCTAACTGGTTCGTCTTCCTCTTCACTCTCTTCTCTTGCTCCCTTTCTAACTGTTTCGTCTTCCTCTTCACTTTCTTCTCTAGCTCCTTTCTAACTGTTTCGTCTTCCTCTTCACTCTCTTCTCTTGCTCCTTTCTAACTGGTTCGTCTTCCTCTTCACTCTCTTCTCTTGCTCCTTTCAAACTGTTTCGTCTTCCTCTTCACTCTCTTCTCTAGCTCCTTTCTAACTGTTTCGTCTTCCTCTTCACCCTCTTCTCTTGCTCCTTTCTAACTGTTTCGTCTTCCTCTTCACTCTCTTCTCTTGCTCCCTTTCTAACTGTTTCGTCTTCCTCTTCACTCTCTTCTCTTGCTCCTTTCTAACTGGTTCGTCTTCCTCTTCACTCTCTTCTCTTGCTCCTTTCTAACTGTTTCGTCTTCCTCTTCACACTCTTCTCTTGCTCCTTTCTAACTTTTTCGTCTTCCTCTTCACCCTCTTCTCTTGCTCCTTTCTAACTGTTTCGTCTTCCTCTTCACTCTCTTCTCTTGCTCCTTTCTAACTGTTTCGTCTTCCTCTTCACTCTCTTCTCTTGCTCCCTTTCTAACTGTTTCGTCTTCCTCTTCATTCTCTTCTCTTGCTCCTTTCTAACTGTTTCGTCTTCCTCTTCACTCTCTTCTCTTGCTCCTTTCTAACTGGTTCGTCTTACTCTTAACTCTCTTCTCTTGCTCCTTTCTAACTGTTTCGTCTTCCTCTTCATTCTCTTCTCTTGCTCCTTTCTAACTGTTTCGTCTTCCTCTTCACTCTTCCCTTGCTCCTTTCTAACTGTTTCGTCTTCCTCTTCACTCTCTTCTCTTGCTCCTTTCTAACTGTTTCGTCTTCCTCTTCACTCTCTCTTCTCTTGCTCCTTTCTAGCTGTTTCTTCTTCCTCTTCACTCTCTTCTCTTGCTCCTTTCTAACTGTTTCGTCTTCCTCTTCACTCTCTTCTCTTGCTCCTTTCTAACTGTTTCGTCTTCCTCTTCACTCTCTTCTCTTGCTCCTTTCTAACTGGTTCGTCTTCCTCTTCCTCTCTTCTCTTGCTCCTTTCTAACTGTTTCGTCTTCCTCTTCATTCTCTTCTCTTGCTCCTTTCTAACTGTTTCGTCTTCCTCTTCCCACTCTCTTCTCTTGCTCTTCTAACGCTGTTTCGTCTTCCTCTTCATTCTCTTCTCTTGATCCTTTCTAACTGTTTCGTCTTCCTCTTCACTCTTCCCTTGCTCCTTTCTAACTGTTTAAGTCTTCCTCTTCCTCTCTTCTCTTGCTCCCTTTCTAACTGTTTCGTCTTCCTCTTCATTCTCCTCTTGCTCCTTTCTAACTGTTTCGTCTTCCTCTTCACTCTCTTCTCTGCTCCCTTTCTAAATGGTTCGTCTTCCTCTTCACTCTCTTCTCTTGCTCCCTTTCTCACTGGTTCGTCTTCCTCTTCACTCTTTTTCTCTTGCTCCTTTCTAACTGTTTCGTCTTCCTCTTCACTCTCTTCTTGGTCCTTTCTAACTGTTTCGTCTTCCTCTTCACCCACTTCTCTTGCTCCCTTTTCTAACTGTTTCGTCTTCCTCTTCACTCTCTTCTCTTGCTCCTTTCTAACTGTTTCAATCTTCCTCTTCACCCTCTTCTCTTGCTCCTTTCTAGCTGTTTCGTCTTCCTCTTCCTCTCTTCTCTTGCTCCTTTCTAACTGTTTCAGTCTTCCTCAACCACCCTCTTCTCTTGCTCCTTTCTAAATGTTCCTCTTCCATCTCTTCTCTCTTCTCTGCTCCTTTCTAACTGTTTTCGTCTTCCTATCTTCTCTCTTCTTTATGTCTTCTAACTGGTTCATCCTTCCTCTTCTCTTTTTCTCTTGCTCCTTTCTAACTGTTTCATTCTTCTCTTCATCTCTCTCTTGCTCCTTTTCTTCGTTCGTCTTCCTCTTCACTCTCTTCTCCCTGCTCCACTTTCCTCCATAGTCTTCCTCTTCCTTTCTTCTCTTGCTCCTTTCTAATCTTTGTCTTCTTCCTCTTCACTCTCTCTTGCTCCTTTCTGCTGTTTGTCTTCCTCTTCACTCTCTTCTCTTGCTCCTTTCTAACTGGTTCATCTTCCTCCTTCCCTCTCTTCTCTTGCTCCTTTCTAACTGTTTCGTCTGCTTCATTCCTCTGTCTTGCTCCTTTCTGCTGTTTCGTCCTTCCTCTTCACTCTCTTCTCTTGCTCCTTTCTAACTGTTTCGTCTTCCTCTAAATTCTCTTCTCTTGATCCTTTCTAACTGTTTCGTCTTCCTCTTCACTCTCTTCACTTGCTCCTTTCTAACTGGTTCGTCTTCCACTTCACTCTCTTCTCTTGCTCCTTTCTAACTGTTTCGTCTTCCTCTTCACTCTCTTCTCTTGCTCCTTTCTAACTGGTTCGTCTTCCTCTTCACTCTCTTCTCTTGCTCCTTTCTAACTGTTTCGTCTTCCTCTTCATTCTCTTCTCTTGCTCCTTTCTAACTGTTTCGTCTTCCTCTTCACTCTCTTCTCTTGCTCCTTTCTAACTGTTTCGTCTTCCTCTTCATTCTCTTCTCTTGATCCTTTCTAACTGTTTCGTCTTCCTCTTCACTCTCTTCCCTTGCTCCTTTCTAACTGTTTAAGTCTTCCTCTTCACTCTCTTGTCTTGCTCCCTTTCTAACTGTTTCGTCTTCCTCTTCATTCTCCTCTTGCTCCTTTCTAACTGTTTCGTCTTCCTCTTCACTCTCTTCTCTTGCTCCCTTTCTAAATGGTTCGTCTTCCTCTTCACTCTCTTCTCTTGCTCCCTTTCTCACTGGTTCGTCTTCCTCTTCTCTTTTCTTCTCTTGCTCCTTTCTAACTGTTTCGACTTCCTCTTCACTCTCTTCTCTTGGTCCTTTCTAACTGTTTCGTCTTCCTCTTCACCCACTTCTCTTGCTCCCTTTCTAACTGTTTCGTCTTCCTCTTCACTCTCTTCTCTTGCTCCTTTCTAACTGTTTCGTCTTACTCTTCACCCTCTTCTCTTGCTCCTTTCTAACTGTTTCGTCTTCCTCTTCACTCTCTTCTCTTGCTCCTTTTTCTAACTGTTTCGTCTTCCTCTTCACCCTCTTCTCTTGCTCCTTTCTAACTGTTTCCTCTTCATCTTCCTCTCTTACTCTTGCTCCTTTCTAACTGTTTCATCTTCCTCTTCATTCTCTTCTTTTGCTCCTTTCTAACTGGTTCGTCTTCCTCTTCACTCTTTTTCTCTTGCTCCTTTCTAACTGTTTCGTCTTCCTCTTCCTCTCTTCTCTTGCTCCTTTCTAACTGGTTCGTCTTCCTCTTCACTCTCTTCTCCTGCTCCCTTTCTAACTCTTTCGTCTTCCTCTTCACTTTCTTCTCTTGCTCCTTTCTAAATGTTTCGTCTTCCTCTTCACTCTCTTCTCTTGCTCCTTTCTAACTGTTTCGTCTTCCTCTTCACTCTCTTCTCTTGCTCCTTTCTAACTGGTTCGTCTTCCTCTTCACTCTCTTCTCTTGCTCCTTTCTAACTGTTTCGTCTTCCACTTCATTCTCTTCTCTTGCTCCTTTTCTAACTGTTTCGTCTTCCTCTTCCTCTCTTCTCTTGCTCCTTTCTAACTGTTTCGTCTTCCTCTTCATTCTCTTCTCTTGATCCTTTCTAACTGTTTCGTCTTCCTCTTCACTCTCTTCACTTGCTCCTTTCTAACTGGTTCGTCTTCCTCTTCACTCTCTTCTCTTGCTCCTTTCTAACTGTTTCGTCTTCCTCTTCATTCTCTTCTCTTGCTCCTTTCTAACTGTTTCGTCTTCCTCTTCACTCTCTTCTCTTGCTCCCTTTCTAAATGGTTCGTCTTCCTCTTCCTCTCTTCTCTTGCTCCCTTTCTCACTGGTTCGTCTTCCTCTTCACTCTCTTCTCTTGCTCCTTTCTAACTGTTTCGTCTTCCTCTTCACTCTCTTCTCTTGCTCCTTTCTAACTGTTTCGTCTTCCTCTTCCACACTTCTCTTGCTCCTTTCTAAATGTTTCGTCTTCCTCTTCCTCTCTTCCCTTGCTCCTTTCTAACTGTTTCGTCTTCCTCTTCACCCTCTTCTCTTGCTCCTTTCTAACTGTTTCGTCTTCCTCTTCCTCTCTCTCTTGTTCCTTTCTAACTGTTTCGTCTTCCTCTTCACTCTCTTCTTTTGCTCCTTTCTAACTGGTTCGTCTTCCTCTTCCTCTCTTCTCTTGCTCCTTTCTAACTGTTTCGTCTTCCTCTTCACCCTCTTCTCTTGCTCCTTTCTAACTGTTTCGTCTTCCTCTTCACTCTCTTCTCTTGCTCCCTTTCTAAATGGTTCGTCTTCCTCTTCACTCTCTTCTCTTGCTCCTTTCTAACTGTTTCGTCTTCCTCTTCTTCACTCTCTTCTCTTGTTTCTACCTAACTGTTTCGTCTTCCTCTTCACTCTCTTCTTTGCACTCCTTTCTAACTGGTTCGTCTTCCTCTTCACTCTCTTCTCTTGCTCCCTTTCTAACTGTTTCGACTTCCTCTTCATTCTCTTCTCTTGCTCCTTTCTAACTGTTTCGTCTTCCTCTTCACTCTCTTCTCTTGCTCCCTTTCTAAATGGTTCGTCTTCCTCTTCACTCTCTTCTCTTGCTCCCTTTCTCACTGGTTCGTCTTCCTCTTCCTTTCTCTTGCTCCTTTCTAACTGTTTCGTCTTCCTCTTCACTCTCTTCTCTTGCTCCTTTCTAACTGTTTTCGTCTTCCTCTTCACCCACTTCTCTTGCTCCCTTTCTAAATGTTTCGTCTTCCTCTTCCTCTCTTCCCTTGCTCCTTTCTAACTGTTTCGTCTTCCTCTTCACCTCTTCTCTTGCTCCTTTTTCTAACTGTTTCGTCTTCCTCTTCACTCTCTTCTCTTGTTCCTTTCTAACTGTTTCGTCTTCTCTTCACTCTCTTCTTTTGCTCCTTTCTAACTGGTTCGTCTTCCTCTTCATTCTCTTCTCTTGCTCCTTTCTAACTGTTTCGTCTTCCTCTTCACTCTCTTCCCTAGCTCCTTTCTAACATTTTCGTCTTCCTCTTCCTCCTTCTCTTGCTCCTTTCTAACTGTTTCGTCTTCCTCTTCACTCTCTTCTCTTGCTCCTTTCTAACTGTTTCTTCTTCCTCTTCCTCTCTTCTCTTGCTCCTTAACTGTTTCGTCTGCTCTTCCTCTCTTCTCTTGTCCCTTTCCTAGCATTTCGTCTTCCTCTTCACTCTCTTCTCTTGCTCCTTTCTAACTGGTTCGTCTTCCTCTTCCTCCTCTTCTCTTGCTCCTTTCTAACTGTTTTTCGTCTTCCTCTTCATTCTCTTCTCTTGCTCCTTTCTAACTGTTTCGTCTTCCTCTTTGCTCTCTTCTCTTGCTCCTTTCTAACATTTCGTCTTCCTCATCCATTCTCTTCTCCTTGGTCTTTCACTGGTTTCTGTCTTCCTCTTCCTCTCTTCCTTGCTTTCCTTTCTAACTGTTGATCTTCCTCTTCCTCTCTTCTCTTGCTCACTTTCTAACTGTTTCGTCTTCCTCTTCATTCTCCTCTTGCTCCTTTCTAACTGTTTCATCTTCCTCTTCGCTCTCTTCTCTTGCTCCCCTTTCTAAATGGTTCGTCTTCCTCTTCTACTCTCTTCTCTTGCTCCCTTTCTCACGGTTTTCGTCTTCCTCTTCACTCTTTTCTCTTGCTCCTTTCCTTATTTTTGTCTTCCTCTTCACTCTCTTCTCTTGGTCACTTTCTAACTGTTTCGTCTTCCTCTTCACCCACTTCTCTTGCTCCCTTTCTCTAACTGTTTCGCTCTTCCTCTTCACTCTCTTCTCTTGCTCTTTCTAACTGTTTCGTCTTCCTCTTCACCCTCTTCTCTTGTACTTTCTAACTGTTTCGTCTTCCTCTTCACTCTCTTCTCTTGCTCCTTTCAACTGTTTCATCTTCCTCTTCACCCTCTTCTCTTGCTCCTTTCTAACTGTTCTCTTGTCTTCACTCTCTTCTCTTGCTCCTTTCTAACTGTTTCGTCTTTTCCTCTTCACTCTCTTCTTTTTGCTCCTTTCTAACTGGTTCCGTCTTCCTCTTCACTCTTTCTCTTGATCCCTTTCTAACTGTTTCGTCTTCCTCTTCACTCTTCTCTTGCTCCTTTCTAACTGGTTCGTCTTCCTCTTCACTCTCTTCTCCTGCTCCCTTTCTAACTCTTTCGTCTTCCTCTTCTGCACTTTCTTCTCTTGCTCCTTTCTAACTGTTTCGTCTTCCTCTTCACTCTCTTCTCTTGCTCCTTTCACTTCTTTTGGTCTTCCTCTTCACTCTCTTCTCTTGCTCCTTTCTAACTGGTTCGTCTTCCTCTTCACTCTCTTCTCTTGCTTCCTTTCTAACTGTTTCGTCTTCCACTTCATTCTCTTCTCTTGCTCACTTTCTAACTGTTTCGTCTTCCTCTTCACTCTCTTCTCTTGCTCCTTTCTAACTGTTTCGTCTTTACTCTTCATTCTCTTCTCTTGATCCTTTCTAACTGTTTCGTCTTCCTCTGTACACTCTCTTCGCTTGCTCCTTTCTAACTGGTTCGTCTTCCTCTTCACTCTCTTCTCTTGCTCCCTTTCTAACTGTTTCGTCTTCCTCTTCATTCTCTTCTCTTGCTCCTTTCTAACTGTTTCGTCTTCCTCTTCTCTCTTCTCTTGCTCCTTTTCTAAATGGTTCGTCTTCCTCTTCCTCTCTTCTCTTGCTCCCTTTCTCACTGGTTCGTCTTCTCTTCACTCTCTTCTCTTGCTCCTTTCTAACTGTTTCATCTTCCTCTTCACTCTCTTCTCTATCCTTTCTAACTGTTTCGTCTTCCTCTTCACCCTTCTCTTGCTCCCTTTCTAAATGTTTCGTCTTCCTCTTCCTCTCTTCCCTTGCTCCTTTCTAACTGTTTCGTCTTCCTCTTCACCCTCTTCTTGCTCCTTTCTAACTGTTTCGTCTTCTCTTCCTCTCTTCTCTTTGTTCCTTTCTAACCTGTTTCGTCTTCCTCTTCACTCTCTTCTTTTATGCTAACTGGTTCGTCTTCCTCTTCACTCTCTTCTCTTGCTCCTATCTAACTGTTTCGTCTTCCTCTTCACCCTCTTCTCTTGCTCCTTTCTAACTGTTTCGTCTTCATCTTCACTCTCTTCTCTTGCTCCTTTCTAACTGTTTCGTCTTCCTCTTCACTCTCTTCTTTTGCTCCTTTCTAACTGGTTCGTCTTCCTCTTCACTCTCTTCTCTTGCTCCCTTTCTAACTGTTTCGTCTTCCTCTTCACTCTTCTCTTGCTCCTTTCTAACTGGTTCGTCTTCCTCTTAACTCTCTTCTCTTGCTCCCTTTCTAACTGTTTCGTCTTCCTCTTCACTCTCTTCTCTTGCTCCTTTCTAAATGGTTCGTCTTCCTCTTCACTCTCTTCTCCTGCTCCCTTTCTTACTTTTTCGTCTTCCTCTTCACTCTCTTCTCTTGCTCCTTTCTAACTGTTTCGTCTTCCTCTTCACTCTCTTCTCTTGCTCCTTTCTAACTGGTTCATCTTCCTCTTCACTCTCTTCTCTTGCTCCTTTCTAACTGTTTCGTCTTCCTCTTCACCCACTTCTCTTGCTCATTTCTAACTGTTTCGTCTTCCTCTTCAGTCTCTTCTCTTGCTCCCTTTCTAACTGTTTCGTCTTCCTCTTCATTCTCTTCTCTTGCTCCTTTCTAACTGTTTCGTCTTCCTCTTCACTCTCTTCTCTTGCTCCTTTCTAAATGGTTCGTCTTCCTCTTCACTCTCTTCTTTTGCTTCTTTCTCACTGGTTCGTCTTCCTCTTCACTCTCTTCTCTTGCTCCTTTCTAACTGTTTCGTCTTCCTCTTCACCCTCTTCTCTTGCTCCTTTCTAACTGTTTCGTCTTCCTCTTCACTCTCTTCTTTTGCTCCTTTCTAACTGGTTCGTCTTCCTCTTCACTCTCTTCTCTTGCTCCTTTCTAACTGTTTCGTCTTCCTCTTCACTCTCTTCTCTTGCTCCTTTCTAACTGTTTCGTCTTCCTCTTCACTCTCTTCATTTGCTCCTTTCTAACTGGTTCGTCTTCCTCTTCACTCTCTTCTCTTGCTCCTTTCTAACTGTTTCGTCTTCCTCTTCACTCTCTTCTTTTGCTTCTTTCTAACTGGTTCGTCTTCCTTTTCACTCTCTTCTCTTGCTCCTTTCTAACTGTTTCGTCTTCCTCTTCACTCTCTTCTTTTGCTCCTTTCTAACTGTTTCGTCTTCCTCTTCACCCTCTTCTCTTGCTCCTTTCTAACTGTTTCGTCTTCCTCTTCACTCTCTTCTTTTGCTCCTTTCTAACTGGTTCGTCTTCCTCTTCACTCTCTTCTCTTGCTCCTTTCTAACTGTTTCGTCTTCCTCTTCACCCTCTTCTCTTGCTCCTTTCTAACTGTTTCGTCTTCATCTTCACTCTCTTCTCTTGCTCCTTTCTAACTGTTTCGTCTTCCTCTTCACTCTCTTCTTTTGCTCCTTTCTAACTGGTTCGTCTTCCTCTTCACTCTCTTCTCTTGCTCCCTTTCTAACTGTTTCGTCTTCCTCTTCACTCTCTTCTCTTGCTCCTTTCTAACTGGTTCGTCTTCCTCTTCACTCTCTTCTCTTGCTCCCTTTCTAACTGTTTCGTCTTCCTCTTCAATCTCTTCTCTTGCTCCTTTCTAAATGGTTCGTCTTCCTCTTCACTCTCTTCTCCTGCTCCCTTTCTTACTGTTTCGTCTTCCTCTTCACTTTCTTCTCTTGCTCCTTTCTAACTGTTTCGTCTTCCTCTTCACTCTCTTCTCTTGCTCCTTTCTAACTGGTTCGTCTTCCTCTTCACTCTCTTCTCTTGCTCCTTTCTAACTGTTTCGTCTTCCTCTTCACCCACTTCTCTTGCTCATTTCTAACTGTTTCGTCTTCCTCTTCAGTCTCTTCTCTTGCTCCCTTTCTAACTGTTTCGTCTTCCTCTTCATTCTCTTCTCTTGCTCCTTTCTAACTGTTTCGTCTTCCTCTTCACTCTCTTCTCTTGCTCCTTTCTAAATGGTTCGTCTTCCTCTTCACTCTCTTCTTTTGCTTCTTTCTCACTGGTTCGTCTTCCTCTTCACTCTCTTCTCTTGCTCCTTTCTAACTGTTTCGTCTTCCTCTTCACCCTCTTCTCTTGCTCCTTTCTAACTGTTTCGTCTTCCTCTTCACTCTCTTCTTTTGCTCCTTTCTAACTGGTTCGTCTTCCTCTTCACTCTCTTCTCTTGCTCCTTTCTAACTGTTTCGTCTTCCTCTTCACTCTCTTCTCTTGCTCCTTTCTAACTGTTTCGTCTTCCTCTTCACTCTCTTCTTTTGCTCCTTTCTAACTGGTTCGTCTTCCTCTTCACTCTCTTCTCTTGCTCCTTTCTAACTGTTTCGTCTTCCTCTTCACTCTCTTCTTTTGTTTCTTTCTAACTGGTTCGTCTTCCTTTTCACTCTCTTCTCTTGCTCCTTTCTAACTGTTTCGTCTTCCTCTTCACTCTCTTCTTTTGCTCCTTTCTAACTGTTTCGTCTTCCTCTTCACTCTCTTCTCTTGCTCCTTTCTAACTGTTTCGTCTTCCTCTTCACCCTCTTCTCTTGCTCCTTTCTAACTGTTTCGTCTTCCTCTTCACTCTCTTCTTTTGCTCCTTTCTAACTGGTTCGTCTTCCTCTTCACTCTCTTCTCTTGCTCCTTTCTAACTGTTTCGTCTTCCTCTTCACACTCTTCTTTTGCTCCTTTCTAACTGTTTCGTCTTCCTCTTCACTCTCTTCTCTTGCTCCCTTTCTAACTGGTTCGTCTTCCTCTTCACTCTCTTCTCTTGCTCCGTTTCTAACTGTTTCGTCTTCCTCTTCACTCTCTTCTCTTGCTCCTTTCTAACTGTTTCGTCTTCCTCTTCACCCTCTTCTCTTGCTCCCTTTCTAACTCATTCGTCTTCCTCTTCACTCTCTTCTCTTGCTCCTTTCTAACTGTTTCGTCTTCCTCTTCACTCTCTTCTCTTGCTCCTTTCGAACTGTTTCGTCTTCCTCTTCTCTCTCTCTCTTGCTCCTTACCGCTGTTTCGTCCTTCCTCTTCCTCTTCTTTTGCTCCTTTCTTCTGGTTCATCTTCCTTTTCACTCTCTTCTCTTGCTCCTTTCTAACTGTTTCGTCTTCCTTTTCACTCTCTTCTCTTGCTCCTTTTCTAACTGTTTCGTCTTCCTCTTCAACCTCTTCTCTTGCTCCTTTCCTAACTGTTTCGTCTTCCTCTTCTTCTCTTCTTTTGCTCCTTTCTAACTGGTTCGTCTTCCTCTTCACTCTCTTCTCTTGCTCCTTTCTAACTGTTTCTTCTCCTCTTCACCCTCTTCTCTTGCTCCTTTCTAACTAGTTCGTCTTCCTCTTCACTCTCTTCTCTTGCTCCCTTTCTAACTCTTTCGTCTTCCTCTTCCTCTCTTCTCTTGCTCCTTTCTAACTGTTTCGTCTTCCTCTTGTTCTCTTCCTTGCTCCTTTCTAACTGTTTCGTCTTCCTCTTCCTCTTCTCTTGCTCCTTTCTAACTGGTTCGTCTTCCTCTTCCTCCTCTTCTCTTGCTCCTTTCTAACTGTTTCGTCTTCCTCTTCACTCTCTTCTCTTGCTCCTTTCTAACTGTTTCGTCTTCCTCTTCACCCTCTTCTCTTGCTCCTTTCCAACTCTTTCGTCTTTCCCTCTTCACTCTCTTCTCTTGCTCCTTTCTAACTGTTTCGTCTTCCTCTTCACTCTCTTCTCTTGCTCCTTTCTAACTGTTTCGTCTTCCTCTTCCTCTTCTCTTGCTCCTTTCCTTTTGTTTCGTCTTCCTCTTCACTCTCTTCTTTTGCTCCTTTCTAACTGGTTCGTCTTCCACTACCCTCTTCTCTTGCTCCCTTTCTAACTCTTTCGTCTTCCTTTTCACTCTCTTCTCTTGCTCCTTTCTAACTGTTTCGTCTTCCTCTTCACCCTCTTCTCTTACTCTTTCCTAACTGTTTCGTCTTCCTCTTCCTCTCTTCTTTTGCTCCTTTCTAACTGGTTCATCTTCCTCTTCACTCTCTTCTCTTGCTCTTTCTACTGTTTCTTCTTCCTCTTCCTCTTCTCTTGCTCCTTTCTAACTGGTTCGTCTTCCTCTTCACTCTCTTCTTGCTTCTTTTCTAACTGGTTCGTCTTCCTTTTCCTCTCTTCTCTTGCTCCTTTCTAACTGTTTCGTCTTCCTCTTCCTCTCTTCTCTTGCTCCTTTCTAACTGTTTCGTCTTCCTCTTCACTCTCTTCTTGCTCCTTTCTAACTGGTTCGTCTTCCTTTTCACTCTCTTCTCTTGCTCCTTTCTAGCTGTTTCGTCTTCCTTTTCCTCTCTTCTCTTGCTCCTTTCTAACTGTTTCGTCTTCCTCTTCACCCTCTTCTCTTGCTCCTTTCTAACTGCTGCGTCTTCCTCTTCACTCTCTTCTTGCTCCTTTCTAACTGGTTCGTCTTCCTCTTCCTCTCTTCTCTTGCTCCTTTCTAACTGTTTCTTCTTCCTCTTCACCTCTTCTCTTGCTCCTTTCTAACTGGTTTCGTCTTCCTCTTCAATCTCTTCTCTTGCTCCCTTTCTAACTCTTTCGTCTTCCTCTTCACTCTCTTCTCTTGCTCCTTTCTTTGTTTCGTCTTCCTCTTCACCCTCTTCTCTTGCTCCTTTCCTATAACTGTTTCGTCTTCCTCTTCACTCTCTTCTTTTGCTCCTTTCTAACTAGTTCGTCTTCCTCTTCCTCTCTTCTCTTACTTTCTAACTGTTTCTTCTTCCTCTACCTCTTCTCTTTCTCCTTTCTAACTGGTTCGGCCTTCCTCTTCCTCTCTTCTCTTGCTCCCTTTCTAACTCTTTCATCTTCCTCTTCACTCTCTTCTCTTGCTCCTTTCTAACTAGTTCGTTTTTTTCCTCTTCACTCTCTTCTCTTGCTCCCCTTTCTAACTGTTTCGTCTTTTCCTCTTCCTTTCTTCTCTTGCTCCTTTCTAACTGTTTCGTCTTCCTCTTCACTCTCTTCTCTTGCTCCTTTCTAACTGAGTTCGTCTTCTCTTCCACCCTCTTCTCTTTTCCTTTCTAACTGGTTCGTCTTCCTCTTCCTCTCTTCTCTTGCTCCTTTCAGACTGTTTCGTCTTCCTCTTCACTCTCTTCTCTTGCTCCTTTCTAACTGTTTCGTCTTACTCTTCACCCTCTTCTCTTGCTCCTTTCTAACTGTTTCGTCTTCCTCTTCACTCTCTTCTCTTGCTCCCTTTCTAACTGTTTCGTCTTCCTCTTAACTCTCTTCTCTTGCTCCTTTCTAACTGGTTCGTCTTCGTCTTCACTCTCTTCTCTTGCTCCTTTCTAACTGTTTCGTCTTCCTCTTCACTCTCTTCTCTTGCTCCTTTCTAACTGTTTCGTCTTCCTCTTCACCCTCTTCTCTTGCTCCTTTCTAACTGTTTCGTCTTCCTCTTCACTCTCTTCTTGCTCCTTTCTAACTGTTTCGTCTTCCTCTTCACTCTCTTCTCTTGCTCCCTTTCTAACTGTTTCGTCTTCCTCTTCATTCTCTTCTCTTGCTCCTTTCTAACTGTTTCGTCTTCCTCTTCACTCTCTTCTCTTGCTCCTTTCTAACTGGTTCGTCTTCCTCTTCACTCTCTTCTCTTGCTCCTTTCTAACTGTTTCGTCTTCCTCTTCATTCTCTTCTCTTGCTCCTTTCTAACTGTTTCGTCTTCCTCTTCACTTTCTTCTCTTGCTCCTTTCTAACTGTTTCGTCTTCCTCTTCACTCTCTTCTCTTGCTCCTTTATAACTGTTTCGTCTTCCTCTTCCTCTCTTCTCTTGCTCCTTTCTAATTGTTTCGTCTTCCTCTTCACTCTCTTCTCTTGCTCCTTTCTAACTTGGTTCATCTTCCTCTTCCTCTCTTCTCTTGCTCCTTTCTAACTGTTTCGTCTTCCTCTTCATTCTCTTCTCTTGCTCCTTTCTAACTGTTTCGTCTTCCTCTTCACTCTCTTCTCTTGCTCCTTTCTAACTGTTTCGTCTTCCTCTTCACTCTCTTCTTGCTCCTTTCTAACTGGTTCGTCTTCCTCTTCTGCTCTCTTCTCTTGCTCCTTTCTAACTGTTTCGTCTTCCTCTTCTTCTGCTTCTCTTGCTCCTTTCTTAGTTCGTCTTCCTCTTCCTCTCTTCTCTTGCTCCTTTCTAACTGTTTCGTCTTCCTCTTCATTCTCTTCTCTTGCTCCTTTCTAACTGTTTCGTCTTCCTCTTCCTCTCTTCTCTTGTCACTTTCTAACTGTTTCGTCTTCCTCTTCATTCTCTTCTCTTCGTGCTTTCTAACTGTTTCGTCTTCCTCTTCACTCTCTTCCCTTGCTCCTTTCTAACTGTTTAAGTCTTCCTCTTCACTCTCTTCTCTTGCTCCCGCTTTCTGTAACTGTTTCGTCTTCCTCTTCATTCTCCTCACTCCTTTCTAACTGTTTCGTCTTCCTCTTCCTCCTTCTCTTGCTCGCTTTCTAACTGTTCGTCTTCCTCTTCACTCTCTTTTCTTGCTCTTTCCTTTAGTTCGTCTTACTCTTCACCTCTTCTCTTGCTCCTTTCTAACTGGTTCGTCTTCCTCTTCACTTTCTTCTCTTGCCTCTTTCTAACTGTTTCATCTTCCTCTTCATTCTCTTCTCTTGCTCCTTTCTAACTGTTTCGTCTTCTCCTTCCTCTCTTCTCTTGCTCCTTTCTAACTGTTTCGTCTTCCTTCCTCCTCTTCACTTGCTCCTTTCTAACTGGTTCGTCTACGCTGCTCTCTTCTCTTGTCCTTTCTAACTGTTTCGTCTTCTCTTCCTCCTCTTTTCTCTTTGCTCTTTCAACTTTGGTTCGTCTTCTCTTGCTCTCTTCTCTTGCTCCTTTCTAACTGTTTCGTCTTCCTCTTCATTCTCTTCTCTTGCTCCTTTCTAACTGTTTCAAATGTTCCTCTTCCTCTCTTCTCTTGCTCCTTTCTAACTGTTTCGTCTTCCTCTTCATTCTCTTCTCTTGATGCTTTCTAACTGTTTCGTCTTCCTCTTCACTCTCTTCCCTTGCTCCTTTCTAACTGTTTAAGTCTTCCTCTTCACTCTCTTCTGCTCCTTTCTAACTGTTTCGTCTTCCTCTTCATTCTCCTCTTGCTCCTTTCTAACTGTTTCGTCTTCCTCTTCCTCTCCACCTGTCCTTTCTAACTGTTTCGTCTTCCTCTTCCTCTCTTTTCTTGCTCGCTTTCTAACTGGTTCGTCTTACTCTTCACCCTCTTCTCTTGCTCCTTTCTAACTGGTTCGTCTTCCTCTTCTTTCTTCTCTTGCTCCTTTCAAGCTGTTTCGTCTTCCTCTTCCTCTCTCTTCTCTTGCTCCTTTCTAACTGTTTCGTCTTACTCTTCACCCTCTTCTCTTGCTCCTTTCTAACTGTTTCGTCTTCCTCTTCCTCTCTTCTCTTGCTCCCTTTCTAACTGTTTCGTCTTCCTCTTAACTCTCTTCTCTTGCTCCTTTCTAACTGGTTCGTCTTCGTCTTCACTCTCTTCTCTTGCTCCTTTCTAACTGTTTCGTCTTCCTCTTCACTCTCTTCTCTTGCTCCTTTCTAACTGTTTCGTCTTCCTCTTCACCCTCTTCTCTTGCTCCTTTCTAACTGTTTCGTCTTTCTCTTCACTCTCTTCTCTTGCTCCTTTCTAACTGTTTCGTCTTCCTCTTCACTCTCTTCTCTTGCTCCCTTTCTAACTGTTTCGTCTTCCTCTTCATTCTCTTCTCTTGCTCCTTTCTAACTGTTTCGTCTTCCTCTTCACTCTCTTCTCTTGCTCCTTTCTAACTGGTTCGTCTTCCTCTTCACTCTCTTCTCTTGCTCCTTTCTAACTGTTTCGTCTTCCTCTTCATTCTCTTCTCTTGCTCCTTTCTAACTGTTTCGTCTTCCTCTTCACTTTCTTCTCTTGCTCCTTTCTAACTGTTTCGTCTTCCTCTTCACTCTCTTCTCTTGCTCCTTTCTAACTGTTTCGTCTTCCTCTTCACTCTCTTCTCTTGCTCCTTTCTAATTGTTTCGTCTTCCTCTTCTCTCTTCTCTTGCTCCTTTCTAACTGGTTCGTCTTCCTCTTCACTCTCTTCTCTTGCTCCTTTCTAACTGTTTCGTCTTCCTCTTCATTCTCTTCTCTTGCTCCTTTCTAACTGTTTCGTCTTCCTCTTCACTCTCTTCTCTTGCTCCTTTCTAACTGTTTCGTCTTCCTCTTCACTCTCTTCACTTGCTCCTTTCTAACTGGTTCGACTTCCTCTTCACTCTCTTCTCTTGCTCCTTTCTAACTGTTTCGTCTTCCTCTTCACTCTCTTCTCTTGCTCCGTTTCTCACTGGTTCGTCTTCCTATTCACTCTCTTCTCTTGCTCCTTTCTAACTGTTTCGTCTTCCTCTTCACTCTCTTCTCTTGCTCCTTTCTAACTGTTTCGTCTTCCTCTTCACCCTCTTCTCTTGCTCCTTTCTAACTGTTTCGTCTTCCTCTTCACTCTCTTCTCTTGCTCCTTTCTAACTGTTTCGTCTTCCTCTTCACTCTCTTCTTTTGCTCCTTTCTAACTGGTTCGTCTTCCTCTTCACTCTCTTCTCTTGCTCCTTTCTAACTATTTCGTCTTCCTCTTCCAACCTCTTCTCTTGCTCCTTTCTAACTGTTTCCTCTTCATCTTCCTCTCTTCTCTTGCTCCTTTCCTAACTGTTTCGTCTTCCTCTTACTCTCTTCTTTTGCTCCTTTCTAACTGGTTTCGTCTTCCTCTTCCTCTTTTTCTCTTGCACCCTTTCTAACTGTTTCGTCTTCCTCTTCCTCTCTTCTCTTGCTCCTTTTCTAACTGGTTCGTCTTCCTCTTCACTCTTTTCTCCTGCTCCTTTCTAACTGTTTCGTCTTCCTCTTCACTTTCTTCTCTTGCTCCTTTCTAACTGTTTCGTCTTACTCTTCACTCTTCTCTTGCTCCTTTCTAACTGTTTCGTCTTCCTCTTCACTCTCTTCTCTTGCTCCTTTCTAACTGGTTCGTCTTCCTCTTCACTCTCTTCTCTTGCTCCTTTCTAACTGTTTCGTCTTCCTCTTCATTCTCTTCTCTTGCTCCTTTCTAACTGTTTCGTCTTCCTCTTCCTCTCTTCTCTTGCTCCCTTTCTAAATGGTTCGTCTTCCTCTTCACTCTCTTCTCTTGCTCCCTTTCTCACTGGTTCGTCTTCCTCTTCCTCTCTTCTCTTGCTCCTTTCTAACTGTTTCGTCTTCCTCTTCACTCTCTTCTCTTGCTCCTTTCTAACTGTTTCGTCTTCCTCTTCACCCACTTCTCTTGCTCCCTTTCTAAATGTTTCGTCTTCCTCTTCACTCTTTCCCCTTTGCTCCTTTCTAACTCTTTCGTCTTCCTCTTCACCCTCTTCTCTTGCTCCTTTCTAACTGTTTCGTCTTCCTCTTCACTCTCTTCTCTTGCTCCTTTCTAACTGTTTCGTCTTCCTCTTCCTCTCTTCTTTTGCTCCTTTTTAACTGGTTCGTCTTCCTCTTCACTCTCTTCTCTTGCTCCTTTCTAACTGTTTCGTCTTCCTCTTCACCCTCTTCTCTTGCTCCTTTCTAACTGTTTCGTCTTCATCTTCACTTTCTTCTCTTGCTCCTTTCTAACTGTTTCGTCTTCCTCTTCCTCTCTTCTCTTGCTCCTTTCTAACTGGTTCGTCTTCCTCTTCACTCTCTTCTCTTGCTGCTTTCTAACTGTTTCGTCTTCCTCTTCACCCACTTCTCTTGCTCCTTTCTAACTGTTTCGTCTTCCTCTTCACTCTCTTCTCTTGCTCCCTTTCTAACTGTTTCGTCTTCCTCTTCATTCTCTTCTCTTGCTCCTTTCTAACTGTTTCGTCTTCCTCTTCACTCTCTTCTCTTGCTACTTTCTAAATGGTTCGTCTTCCTCTTCACTCTCTTCTCTTGCTCCCCTTTCTCACTGGTTCGTCTTCCTTTTTCACTCTCTTCTCTTGCTCCTTTCTAACTGTTTCGTCTTCCTCTTCCTCTCTTCTCTTGCTCCTTTCTAACTGTTTCGTCTTCCTCTTCACCCTCTTCTCTTGCTCCCTTTCTAACTGTTTCGTCTTCCTCTTCACTCTCTTCTCTTGCTCCTTTCTAACTGTTTCGTCTTCCTCTTCACTCTCTTGTCTTGCTCTTTTCTAACTGTTTCGTCTTCCTCTTCCTCTCTTCTCTTGCTCCTTTCTAACTGTTTCGTCTTCCTCTTCACTCTTCTTTTTGCTCCTTTCTAACTGGTTCGTCTTCCTCTTCACTCTCTTCTCTTGCTCCTTTCTAACTGTTTCGTCTTCCTCTTCACTCTCTTCTTTTGCTTCTTTCTAACTGGTTCGTCTTCCTTTTCACTCTCTTCTCTTGCTCCTTTCTAACTGTTTTCGTCTTCCTCTTCACCCTCTTCTCTTGCTCCTTTCTAACTGTTTCGTCTTCCTCTTCCTCTCTTCTTTTTACTCCTTTCTAACTGGTTCGTCTTCCTCTTCCTCTCTTCTCTTGCTCCTTTCTAACTGTTTCGTCTTCCTCTTCCTCTCTTCTTTTGCTCCTTTCTCAACTGTATCGTCTTCCTCTTCACTCTCTTCTCTTGCTCCCTTTCTAACTGTTTCGTCTTCCTCTTCATTCTCTTCTCTTGCTCCTTTCTAACTGTTTCGTCTTCCTCTTCACACTCTTCTCTTGCTCCCTTTCTAACTGGTTCGTCTTCCTCTTCATTCTCTTCTCTTGCTCCCTTTCTCAATGGTTCGTCTTCCTCTTCACTCTCTTCTCTTGCTCCTTTCTAACTGTTTCGTCTTCCTCTTCACTCTCTTCTCTTGCTCCTTTCTAACTGTTTCGTCTTCCTCTTCACCCTCTTATCTTGCTCCCTTTCTAACTCTTTCGTCTTCCTCTTCACTCTCTTCTTTTGCTCCTTTCTAACTGTTTCGTCTTCCTCTTCACTCTCTTCTCTTGCTCCTTTCTAACTGTTTCGTCTTCCTCTTCACTCTCTTCTCTTGCTCCTTTCTAACTGTTTCGTCTTCCTCTTCTCTCTTCTTTTGCTCCTTTCTAACTGGTTCGTCTTCCTTTTCACTCTCTTCTCTTGCTCCTTTCTAACTGTTTCGTCTTCCTTTTCACTCTCTTCTCTTGCTCCTTTCTAACTGTTTCGTCTTCCTCTTCACCCTCTTCTCTTGCTCCTTTCTAACTGTTTCGTCTTCCTCTTCACTCTCTTCTTTTGCTCCTTTCTAACTGGTTCGTCTTCCTCTCCACTCTCTTCTCTTGCTCCTTTTTAACTGTTTCTTCTTCCTCTTCACCCTCTTCTCTTGCTCCTTTCTAACTGGTTCGTCTTCCTCTTCACTCTCTTTTCTTGCTCGCTTTCTAACTCTTTCGTCTTCCTCTTCACTCTCTTCTCTTGCTCCTTTCTAACTGGTTCGTCTTCCTCTTCACTCTCTTCTCTTGCTCCCTTTCTAACTGTTTCGTCTTCCTCTTCACTTTCTTCTCTTGCTCCTTTCTAACTGTTTCGTCTTCCTCTTCACTCTCTTCTCTTGCTCCTTTCTAACTGGTTCGTCTTCCTCTTCACTCTCTTCTCCTGCTCCTTTCAAACTGTTTCGTCTTCCTCTTCACTCTCTTCTCTTGCTCCTTTCTAACTGTTTCGTCTTACTCTTCACCCTCTTCTCTTGCTCCTTTCTAACTGTTTCGTCTTCCTCTTCACTCTCTTCTCTTGCTCCCATTCTAACTGTTTCGTCTTCCTCTTAACTCTCTTCTCTTGCTCCTTTCTAACTGGTTCGTCTTCCTCTTCACTCTCTTCTCTTGCTCCTTTCTAACTGTTTCGTCTTCCTCTTCACTCTCTTCTCTTGCTCCTTTCTAACTGTTTCGTCTTCCTCTTCACTCTCTTCTCTTGCTCCTTTCTAACTGTTTCGTCTTCCTCTTCACTCTCTTCTCTTGCTCCCTTTCTAACTGTTTCGTCTTCCTCTTCATTCTCTTCTCTTGCTCCTTTCTAACTGTTTCGTCTTCCTCTTCACTCTCTTCTCTTGCTCCTTTCTAACTGATTCGTCTTCCTCTTCACTCTCTTCTCTTGCTCCTTTCTAACTGTTTCGTCTTCCTCTTCATTCTCTTCTCTTGCTCCTTTCTAACTGTTTCGTCTTCCTCTTCACTCTCTTCTCTTGCTCCTTTCTAACTGTTTCGTCTTCCTCTTCTTCTCTCTCTTCTCTCGCTCCTTTCTAACTGTTTCGTCTTCCTCTTCACTCTCTTCTCTTGCTCCTTTCTAACTGTTTCGTCTTCCTCTTCACTCTCTTCTCTTGCTCCTTTCTAACTGGTTCGTCTTCCTCTTCACTCTCTTCTCTTGCTCCTTTCTAACTGTTTAGTCTTCCTCTTCATTCTCTTCTCTTGCTCCTTTCTAACTGTTTCGTCTTCCTCTTCACTCTCTTCTCTTGCTCCTTTCTAACTGTTTCGTCTTCCTCTTCACTCTCTTCTCTTGCTCCTTTCTAACTGGTTCGTCTTCCTCTTCACTCTCTTCTCTTGCTCCTTTCTAACTGTTTCGTCTTCCTCTTCACTCTCTTCTCTTGCTCCCTTTCTCACTGGTTCGTCTTCCTCTTCACTCTCTTCTCTTGCTCCTTTCTAACTGTTTCGTCTTCCTCTTCATCTCTGCTCTTGCTCCTTTCTAACTGTTTCGTCTTCCTCTTCACCCACTTCTCTTGCTCCCTTTCTAACTGTTTCGTCTTCCTCTTCACTCTCTTCTCTTGCTCCTTTCTAACTGTTTCGTCTTCTTCTTCACCCTCTTCTCTTGCTCCTTTCTAACTGTTTCGTCTTCCTCTTCATTCTCTTCTCTTGCTCCTTTCTAACTGTTTCGTCTTCCTCTTCACTCTCTTCTTTTGCTCCTTTCTAACTGGTTCGTCTTCCTCTTCACTCTCTTCTCTTGCTCTTTTCTAACTGTTTCGTCTTCCTCTTCACCCTCTTCTCTTGCTCCTTTCTAACTGTTTCGTCTTCCTCTTCACTCTCTTCTTGTGCTCCTTTCTAACTGTTTCGTCTTCCTCTTCACTCTCTTCTCTTGCTCCCTTTCTAACTGTTTCGTCTTTCTCTTCATTCTCTTCTCTTGCTCCTTTCTAACTGTTTCGTCTTCCTCTTCACACTCTTCTTGCTCCCTTTCTAACTGGTTCGTCTTCCTCTTCACTCTCTTCTCTTGCTCCCTTTCTCACTGGTTCGTCTTCCTCTTCACTCTCTTCTCTTGCTCCCTTTCTCACTGGTTCGTCTTCCTCTTCACTCTCTTCTCTTGCTCCTTTCTAACTGTTTCGTCTTCCTCTTCACCCTCTTCTCTTGCTCCCTTTCTAACTCTTTCGTCTTCCTCTTCACTCTCTTCTCTTGCTCCTTTCTAACTGTTTCGTCTTCCTCTTCACTCTCTTCTCTTGCTCCTTTCTAACTGTTTCGTCTTCCTCTTCACTCTCTTCTCTTGCTCCTTTCTAACTGTTTCGTCTTCCTCTTCACTCTCTTCTTTTGCTCCTTTCTAACTGGTTCGTCTTCCTTTTCACTCTCTTCTCTTGCTCCTTTCTAACTGTTTCGTCTTCCTTTTCACTCTCTTCTCTTGCTCCTTTCTAACTGTTTCGTCTTCCTCTTCACCCTCTTCTCTTGCTCCTTTCTAACTGTTTCGTCTTCCTCTTCACTCTCTTCTTTGGCTCCTTTCTAACTGGTTCGTCTTCCTCTTCACTCTCTTCTCTTGCTCCTTTCTAACTGTTTCTTCTTCCTCTTCACCCTCTTCTCTTGCTCCTTTCTAACTGGTTCGTCTTCCTCTTCACTCTCTTCTCTTGCTCCCTTTCTAACTCTTTCGTCTTCCTCTTCACTCTCTTCTCTTGCTCCTTTCTAACTGGTTCGACTTCCTCTTCACTCTCTTCTCTTGCTCCCTTTCTAACTCTTTCGTCTTCCTCTTCACTCTCTTCTCCTGCTCCCTTTCTAACTGTTTCGTCTTCCTCTTCACTTTCTTCTCTTGCTCCTTTCTAACTGTTTCGTCTTCCTCTTCTCTCTTCTCTTGCTTCCTTTCTAACTGTTTCGTCTTCCTCTTCACTCTCTTCTCTTGCTCCTTTCTAACTGGTTCGTCTTCCTCTTCACTCTCTTCTCTTGCTCCTTTCTAACTGTTTCGTCTTCCTCTTCATTCTCTTCTCTTGCTCCTTTCTAACTGTTTCGTCTTCCTCTTCACTCTCTTCTCTAGCTCCTTTCTAACTGTTTCGTCTTCCTCTTCATTCTCTTCTCTTGATCCTTTCTAACTGTTTCGTCTTCCTCTTCACTCTCTTCACTTGCTCCTTTCTAACTGCTTAAGTCTTCCTCTTCACTCTCTTCTCTTGCTCCCTTTCTAACTGTTTCGTCTTCCTCTTCATTCTCTTCTCTTGCTCCTTTCTAACTGTTTCGTCTTCCTCTTCACTCTCTTCTCTTGCTCCCTTTCTAAATGGTTCGTCTTCCTCTTCACTCTCTTCTCTTGCTCCCTTTCTCACTGGTTCGTCTTCCTCTTCACTCTCTTCTCTTGCTCCTTTCTAACTGTTTCGTCTTCCTCTTCACTCTCTTCTCTTGCTCCTTTCTAACTGTTTCGTCTTCCTCTTCACCCACTTCTCTTGCTCCCTTTCTAAATGTTTCGTCTTCCTCTTCACCCTCTTCTCTTGCTCCTTTCTAACTGTTTCGTCTTCCTCTTCACTCTCTTCTCTTGCTCCTTTCTAACTCTTTCGTCTTCCTCTTCACTCTCTTCTTTTGCTCCTTTCTAACTGGTTCGTCTTCCTCTTCACTCTCTTCTCTTGCTCCTTTCTAACTGTTTCGTCTTCCTCTTCACCCTCTTCTCTTGCTCCTTTCTAACTGTTTCGTCTTCATCTTCACTCTCTTCTCTTGCTCCTTTCTAACTGTTTCGTCTTCCACTTCACTCTCTTCTTTTGCTCCTTTCTAACTGGTTCGTCTTCCTCTTCACTCTCTTCTCTTGCTCCCTTTCTAACTGGTTCGTCTTCCTCTTCACTCTCTTCTCTTGCTCCTTTCTAACTGGTTCGTCTTCCTCTTCACTCTCTTCTCTTGCTCCCTTTCTAACTGTTTCGTCTTCCTCTTCACTCTCTTCTCTTGCTACTTTCTAAATGGTTCGTCTTCCTCTTCACTCTCTTCTCCTGCTCCCTTTCTAACTGTTTCGTCTCCCTCTTCACTTTCTTCTCTTGCTCCTTTCTAACTGTTTCGTCTTCCTCTTCACTCTCTTCTCTTGCTCCTTTCTAACTGGCTCTCTCCTCTTCACTCTCTTCTCTTGCTCCTTTCTAACTGTTTCTCTTCCTGTCTTCCTCTTCACCTACTTCTCTTGCTCCTTTCTAACTGTTTCGTCTTCCTCTTCACTCTCTTCTCTTGCTCCCTTTCTAACTGTTTCGTCTTCCTCTTCATTCTCTTCTCTTGCTCCTTTCTAACTGTTTCGTCTTCCTCTTCACTCTCTTCTCTTGCTCCTTTCTAAATGGTTCGTCTTCCTCTTCACTCTCTTCTCTTGCTCCCTTTCTCACTGGTTCGTCTTCCTCTTCACTCTCTTCTCTTGCTCCTTTCTAACTGTTTCGTCTTCCTCTTCACTCTCTTCTCTTGCTCCTTTCTAACTGTTTCGTCTTCCTCTTCACTCTCTTCTCTTGCTCCTTTCTAACTGTTTCGTCTTCCTCTTCACTCTCTTCTTTTGCTCCTTTCTAACTGGTTCGTCTTCCTCTTCACTCTCTTCTCTTGCTCCTTTCTAACTGTTTCGTCTTCCTCTTCACTCTCTTCTTTTGCTTCTTTCTAACTGGTTCGTCTTCCTTTTCACTCTCTTCTCTTGCTCCTTTCTAACTGGTTCGTCTTCCTCTTCACCCCCTTCTCTTGCTCCTTTCTAACTGTTTCGTCTTCCTCTTCAATCTCTTCTTTTGCTCATTTCTAACTGGTTCGTCTTCCTCTTCACTCTCTTCTCTTGCTCCTTTCTAACTGTTTCGTCTTCCTCTTCACTCTCTTCTTTTGCTCCTTTCTAACTGTTTCGTCTTCCTCTTCACTCTCTTCTCTTGCTCCCTTTCTAACTGTTTCGTCTTCCTCTTCATTCTCTTCTCTTGCTCCTTTCTAACTGTTTCGTCTTCCTCTTCACACTCTTCTCTTGCTCCCTTTCTAACTGGTTCGTCTTCCTCTTCACTCTCTTCTCTTGCTCCCTTTCTCACTGGTTCGTCTTCCTCTCCACTCTCTTCTCTTGCTCCTTTCTAACTGTTTCGTCTTCCTCTTCACTCTCTTCTCTTGCTCCTTTCTAACTGTTTCGTCTTCCTCTTCACCCTCTTCTCTTGCTCCCTTTCTAACTCTTTCGTCTTCCTCTTCACTCTCTTCTCTTGCTCCTTTCTAACTGTTTCGTCTTCCTCTTCACTCTCTTCTCTTGCTCCTTTCTAACTGTTTCGTCTTCCTCTTCACTCTCTTCTCTTGCTCCTTTCTAACTGTTTCGTCTTCCTCTTCACTCTCTTCTTTTGCTCCTTTCTAGCTGGTTCGTCTTCCTTTTTCACTCTCTTCTCTTGCTCCTTTCTAACTGTTTCGTCTTCCTTCCTCTCTTGCTCCTTTCTAACTGTTTCGTCTTCCTCTTCACCCTCTTCTCTTGCTCCTTTCTAACTGTTTCGTCTTCCTCTTCCCTCTCTTCTTTTGCTCCTTTCTAACTGGTTCGTCTTCCTCTTCACTCTCTTCTCTTGCTCCCTTTCAAACTGTTTCGTCTTCCTCTTCATTCTCTTCTCTTCTCCCTTTCTAACTGTTTCGTCTTCCTCTTCACTCTCTTCTCTTGCTCCTTTCTAACTGGTTCGTCTTCCTCTTCACTCTCTTCTCTTGCTCCTTTCCTAACTGTTTCGTCTTCCTCTTCATTCTCTTCTCTTGCTCCTTTCTAACTGTTTCGTCTTCCTCTTCACTCTCTTCTCTTGCTCCTTTCTAACTGTTTCGTCTTCCTCTTCACTCTCTTCTCTTGCTCCTTTCTAACTGTTTCGTCTTCCTCTTCACTCTCTTCTCTTGCTCCTTTTTAACTGTTTCGTCTTCCTCTTCACTCTCTTCTCTTGCTCCTTTCTAACTGATTCGTCTTCCTCTTCCTCTCTTCTCTTGCTCCTTTCTAACTGTTTCGTCTTCCTCTTCATTCTCTTCTCTTGCTCCTTTCTAACTGTTTCGTCTTCCTCTTCACTCACTTCTCTTGCTCCTTTCTAACTGTTTCGTCTTCCTCTTCACTCTCTTCTCTTGCTCCTTTCTAACTGGTTCGTCTTCCTCTTCACTCTTCTCTTGCTCCTTTCCTAACTGTTTCGTCTTCCTCTTCACTCTCTTCTCTTGCTCCCTTTCTCACTGGTTCGTCTTCCTCTTCCTCCTCTTCTCTTGCTCCTTTCTAACTGTTTCGTCTTCCTCTTCCTCTCTTCTCTTGCTCCTTTCTAACTGTTTCGTCTTCCTCTTCACCCACTTCTCTTGCTCCTTTCTAACTGTTTCGTCTTCCTCTTCACTCTCTTCTCTTGCTCCTTTCTAACTGTTTCGTCTTCCTCTTCACCCTCTTCTCCTGCTCCTTTCTAACTGTTTCGTCTTCCTCTTCATTCTCTTCTCTTGCTCCTTTCTAACTGTTTTCGTCTTCTCTTCACTCTCTTCTTTTGCTCCTTTCTAACTGGTTCGTCTTCCTCTTCACTCTCTTCTCTTGCTCCTTTCTAACTGTTTCGTCTTCCTCTTCACCCTCTTCTCTTGCTCCTTTCTAACTGTTTCGTCTTCATCTTCCTCTCTTCTCTTGCTCCTTCCTAACTGTTTCGTCTTCCTCTTCACTCTCTTCTTTTGCTCCTTTCTAACTGGTTCGTCTTCCTCTTCACTCTTCTCTTGCTCCTTTCTAACTGTTTCGTCTTCCTCTTCACCCTCTTCTCTTGCTCCTTTCTAACTGGTTCGTCTTCACTCTTCACTCTCTTCTCTTGCTCCCTTTCTAACTGTTTCGTCTTCACTCTCTTCTCTTGCTCCTTTCTAACTGGTTCGTCTTCCTCTTCATCTCTTCTCCTGGTCCCTTTCTAACTGTTTCGTCTTCCTCTTCCACTTTCTTCTCTTGCTCCTTTCTAACTGTTTCGTCTTCCTCTTCACTCTCTTCTCTTGCTCCTTTCTAACTGGTTCGTCTTCCTCTTCACTCTCTTCTCTTGCTCCTTTCTAACTGCTTCGTCTTCCTCTTCACCCTCTTCTCTTGCTCCTTTCTAACTGTTTCGTCTTCCTCTTCACTCTCTTCTCTTGCTCCCTTTCTAACTGTTTCGTCTTCCTCTTCACTCTCTTCTCTTGCTCCTTTCTAACTGTTTCGTCTTCCTCTTCACTCTCTTCTCTTGCTCCTTTCTAACTGTCTCGTCTTCCTCTTCACTCTCTTCTCTTGCTCCTTTCTAACTGTTTCGTCTTCCCTCTTCACTCTCTTCTCTTGCTCCTTTCTAACTGTTTCGTCTTCCTCTTCCTCTCTTCTCTTGCTCCTTTCTAACTGTTTCGTCTTCCTCTTCACCCTCTTCTCTTGCTCCTTTCTAACTGATTCGTCTTCCTCTTCACTCTCTTCTCTTGCTCCCTTTTCTAACTGGTTCGTCTTCCTCTTCACTCTCTTCTCTTGCTCCTTTCTAACTGTTTCGTCTTCCTCTTCACTCTCTTCTCTTGCTCCTTTCTAACTGTTTCGTCTTCCTCTTCATTCTCTTCTCTTGCTCCTTTCTAACTGTTTCGTCTTCCTCTTCACTCTCTTCTTTTGCTTCCTTTCTAACTGTTTTCGTCTTCCTCTTCACGCTCTTCTCTTGCTCCTTTTCTAACTGGTTCGTCTTCCTCTTCACTCTCTTCTCTTGCTCCTTTCTAACTGTTTCGTCTTCCTCTTCACTCTCTTCTCTTGCTCCCTTTCTAACTGTTTCATCTTCCTCTTCACCCTCTTCTCTTGCTCCTTTCTAACTGTTTCGTCTTTTTTTACTCTTCCTCTCTTCTCTTGCTCCTTTCTAACTGTTTCGTCTCTTCCTCTTCACTCTCTTCTCTTGCTCCTTTCTAACTGTTTCGTCTTCCTCTTCATTCTCTTCTCTTGCTACTTTTCTAACTGTTTCGTCTTCCTCTTCACTCTCTTCTCTTGCTCCTTTCTATTGGTTCGTCTTCCTCCTTCCTCTTCTGTTGCTCCTTTCTAACTGTTTCGTCTTCCTCTTCATTCTCTTCTCTTGCTCCTTTCTAACTGTTTCGTCTTCCTCTTCACTCTCTTCTCTTGCTCCTTTCTAACTGGTTCGTCTTCCTCTTCACTCTCTTCTCTTGCTCCTTTCTAACTGTTTCGTCTTCCTCTTCACTCTCTTCTCTTGCTCCTTTCTAACTGTTTCGTCTTCCTCTTCATTCTCTTCTCTTGCTCCTTTCTAACTGGTTCGTCTTCCTCTTCACTCTCTTCTTTTGCTCCTTTCTAACTGTTTCGTCTTCCTCTTCACTCTCTTCTCTTGCTCCTTTCTAACTCTTTCGTCTTCATCTTCACTCTCTTCTCTTGCTCCTTTCTAACTGTTTCGTCTTCCTCTACACTCTCTTCTTTTGCTCCTTTCTAACTGGTTCGTCTTCCTCTTCACTCTCTTCTCTTGCTCCTTTCTAACTGTTTCGTCTTCCTCTTCACTTTCTTCTCTTGCTCCTTTCTAACTGTTTCGTCTTCCTCTTCACTCTCTTCTCTTGCTCCTTTCTAACTGTTTCGTCTTCCTCTTCACTCTCTTCTCTTGCTCCTTTCTAATTGTTTCGTCTTCCTCTTAACTCTCTTCTCTTGCTCCTTTCTAACTGGCTCGTCTTCGTCGCTTCCTCTCTTCTCTTGCTCCTTTCTAACTGTTTCGTCTTCCTCTTCACTCTCTTCTCTTGCTCCTTTCTAACTGTTTCGTCTTCTCTTCACTCTCTTCTCTTGCTCCTTTCTAACTGTTTCGTCTTCCTCTTCCGCTCTTCTCTTGCTCCTTTCTACCTGTTTCGTCTTCCTCTTCACTCTCTTCTCTTGCTCCTTTCTAACTGTTTCGTCTTCCTCTTCATTCTCTTCTCTTGCTCCTTTCTAACTGTTTCGTCTTCCTCTTCACACTCTCTTCTCTTGCTCCTTTCTAACTGGTTCGTCTTCCTCTTCACTCTCTTCTCTTGCTCCTTTCTAACTGTTTCGTCTTCCTCTTCATTCTCTTCTCTTGCTACTTTCTAACTGTTTCGTCTTCCTCTTCACTTTCTTCTCTTGCTCCTTTCTAACTGTTTCGTCTTCCTCTTCACTCTCTTCTCTTGCTCCTTTCTAACTGTTTCGTCTTCCTCTTCACTCTCTTCTCTTGCTCCTTTCTAATTGTTTCGTCTTCCTCTTCACTCTTCTTCTCTTGCTCCTTTCCTATCGGTTCGTCTTCCTCTTCCTCTCTTCTCTTGCTCCCTTTCTAACTGTTTCGTCTTCCTCTTCATTCTCTTCTCTTGCTCCTTTCTAACTGTTTTTTCGTCTTCCTCTTCTCTCTTCTCTTGCTCCTTTCTAACTGTTTCGTCTTCCTCTTCACTCTCTTCACTCCTCCTTTCTAACTGGTTCGTCTTCCTCTTCACTCTCTTCTCTTGCTCCTTTCTAACTGTTTCGTCTTCCTCTTCCTCTCTTCTCTTGCTCCGTTTCTCACTGGTTCGTCTTCCTATTCACTCTCTTCTCTTGCTCCTTTCTAACTGTTTCGTCTTCCTCTTCACTCTCTTCTCTTGCTCCTTTCTAACTGTTTCGTCTTCCTCTTCACCCTCTTCTCTTGCTCCTTTCTAACTGTTTCGTCTTCCTCTTCACTCTCTTCTCTTGCTCCTTTCTAACTGTTTCGTCTTCCTCTTCACTCTTCTTTGCTCCTTTCTAACTGGTTCGTCTTCCTCTTCTCTCTTCTCTTGCTCCTTTCTAACTATTTCGTCTTCCTCTTCACCCTCTTCTCTTGCTCCTTTCTAACTGTTTCCTCTTCATCTTCACTCTCTTCTCTTGCTCCTTTCTAACTGTTTCGTCTTCTCTTCACTCTCTTCTTTTGCTCCTTTCTAACTGGTTCGTCTTCCTCTTCCTCTTTTCTCTTGCTCCCTTTCTAACTGTTTCGTCTTCCTCTTCACTCTCTTCTCTTGCTCCTTTCTAACTGGTTCGTCTTCCTCTTCCTCTCTTCTCCTGCTCCTTTCTAACTGTTTTGTCTTCCTCTTCACTTTCTCTTCTCTTGCTCCTTTCTAACTGTTTCATTCTTACTCTTCCTCTCTTCTCTTGCTCCTTTCTAACTGTTTCGTCTTCCTCTTCACTCTCTTCTCTTGCTCCTTTCTAACTGGTTCGTCTTCCTCTTCACTCTCTTCTCTTGCTCCTTTCTAACTCATTTCGTCTTCTCTTCATTCTCTTCTCTTGCTCCTTTCTAACATTTCGTCTTCCTCTTCACTCTCTTCTCTTGCTCCTTTCTAACTGTTTCGTCTTCCTCTTCATTCTCTTCTCTTGATCCTTTCTAACTGTTTCGTCTTCCTCTTCCTCTTACTTGCTCCTTTCTAACTGCTTAAGTCTTCCTCTTCACTCTCTTCTCTTGCTCCCTTTCTAACTGTTTCGTCTTCCTCTTCATTCTCTTCTCTTGCTCCTTTCTAACTGTTTTTCGTCTTCCTCTTCACTTTCTTCTCTTGCTCCTTTCTAACTATTTCGTCTTACTCTTCACTCTCTTCTCTTGCTCCTTTCCTAACTGTTTCGTCTTCCTCTTCACTCTCTTCTCTTGCTCCTTTCTAACTGGTTCGTCTTCCTCTTCACTCTCTTCTCTTGCTCCTTTCTAACTGTTTCGTCTTCCTCTTATTCTCTTCTCTTGCTCCTTTCTTTGTTTCGTCTTCCTCTTCACTCTCTTCTCTTGCTCCTTTCTAACTGTTTCGTCTTCCTCTTCACTCTCTTCACTTGCTCCTTTCTAACTGGTTCGTCTTCCTCTTCACTCTCTTCTCTTTCTCCTTTCTTGCTGTTTCGTCTTCTCTTCACTCTCTTCTCTTGCTCCGTTTCTCACTGGTTCGTCTTCCTATTCACTCTCTTCTCTTGCTCCTTTCTAACTGTTTCGTCTTCCTCTTCCTCTCTTCTCTTGCTCCTTTCTAACTGTTTCGTCTTCCTCTTCCCTCTTCTCTTGCTCCTTTCTAACTGTTTCGTCTTCCTCTTCACTCTCTTCTCTTGCTCCTTTCTAACTGTTTCGTCTTCCTCTTCACTCTCTTCTTTTTGCTCCTTTCTAACTAGTTCGTCTTCCTCTTCACTCTCTTCTCTTGCTCCTTTCTAACTATTTCGTCTTCCTCTTCACCCTCTTCTCTTGCTCCTTTCTAACTGTTTCCTCTTCATCTTCACTCTCTTCTCTTGCTCCTTTCTAACTGTTTCGTCTTCCTCTTCACTCTCTTCTTTGCTCCTTTCTAACTGGTTCGTCTTCCTCTTCACTCTTTTCTCTTGCTCCCTTTCTAACTGTTTCGTCTTCCTCTTCACTCTCTTCTCTTGCTCCTTTCTAACTGGTTCGTCTTCCTCTTCCTCTCTTCTCCTGCTCCTTTCTAACTGTTTCGTCTTCCTCTTCACTTTTCTTCTCTTGCTCCTTTCTAACTGTTTCGTCTTACTCTTCCTCTCTTCTCTTGCTCTTTCTAACTGTTTCGTCTTCCTCTTCACTCTCTTCTCTTGCTCCTTTCTAACTGGTTCGTCTTCCTCTTCACTCTCTTCTCTTGCTCCTTTCTAACTGTTTCGTCTTCCTCTTCATTCTCTTCTCTTTTCCTTTCTAACTGTTTCGTCTTCCTCTTCACTCTCTTCTCTTGCTCCTTTCTAACTGTTTCGTCTTCCTCTTCATTTCTCTTCTCTTGATCCTTTCTAACTGTTTCGTCTTCCTCTTCACTCTCTTCACTTGCTCCTTTCTAGCTGCTTAAGTCTTCCTCTTCCTCTCTTCTCTTGCTCCCTTTCTAACTGTTTCATCTTCCTCTTCGCTCTTCTCTTGCTCCTTTCCTTTGTTTCGTCTTCCTCTTCCTCAGGTGCGCTCCCTTTCTGAGTTTCGTCTTCCTCTTCCTCCTCCCCCTGCTTGCTCCCTTTTCTCACTGGTTCGTCTTCCTCTTCCTCTCTTCTCTTGCTCCTTTCTACTTGTTTCGTCTTCCTCTTCACTCTCTTCTCTTGCACCTTTCTAACTGTTTCGTCTTCCTCTTCACCCACTTCTCTTGCTCCCTTTCTAAATGTTTCGTCTTCCTCTTCATTCTCTTCCCTTGCTCCTTTCTAACTCTTTCGACTTCCTCTTCACCCTCTTCTCTTGCTCCTTTCTAACTGTTTCGTCTTCCTCTTCACTCTCTTCTCTTGCTCCTTTCTAACTGTTTCGTCTTCCTCTTCACTCTCTTCTTTTGCTCCTTTCTAACTGGTTCGTCTTCCTCTTCACTCTCTTCTCTTGCTCCTTTCTAACTGTTTCGTCTTCCTCTTCACCCTCTTCTCTTGCTCCTTTCTAACTGTTTCGTCTTCCTCTTCACTCTCTTCTCTTGCTCCTTTCTAACTGGTTCGTCTTCCTCTTCACTCTCTTCTCTTGCTCCCTTTCTAACTGTTTCGTCTTCCTCTTCACTCTCTTTTCTTGCTCCTTTCTAAATGGTTCGTCTTCCTCTTCACTCTCTTCTCCTGCTCCCTTTCTAAATGTTTCGTCTTCCTCTTCACTTTCTTCTCTTGCTCCTTTCTAACTGTTTCGTCTTCCTCTTCACTCTCTTCTCTTGCTCCTTTCTAACTGGTTCGTCTTCCTCTTCACTCTCTTCTCTTGCTCCTTTCTAACTGCTTCGTCTTCCTCTTCACCCACTTCTCTTGCTCCTTTCTAACTGTTTCGTCTTCCTCTTCACTCTCTTCTCTTGCTCCCTTTCTAACTGTTTCGACTTCCTCTTCATTCTCTTCTCTTGCTCCTTTCTAACTGTTTCGTCTTCCTCTTACTCTCTTCTCTTGCTCCTTTCTAAATGGTTCGTCTTCCTCTTCACTCTCTTCTCTTGCTCCCTTTCTCACTGGTTCGTCTTCCTTTTCACTCTCTTCTCTTGCTCCTTTCTAACTGTTTCGTCTTCCTCTTCACTCTCTTCTCTTGCTCCTTTCTAACTGTTTCGTCTTCCTCTTCACCCTCTTCTCTTGCTCCCTTTCTAACTGTTTCGTTTCGTCTTCCTCTTCTCTCTTCTCTTGCTCCTTTCTAACTGTTTCGTCTTCCTCTTCACTCTCTTCTCTTGCTCTTTTCTAACTGTTTCGTCTTCCTCTTCACTCTCTTCTCTTCCTCCTTTCTAACTGTTTCGTCTTCCTCTTCACTCTCTTCTTTTGCTCCTTTCTAACTGGTTCGTCTTCCTCTTCACTCTCTTCTCTTGCTCCTTTCTAACTCTTTCGTCTTCCTCTTCACTCTCTTCTTTTGCTTCTTTCTAACTGGTTCGTCTTCCTTTTCACTCTCTTCTCTTGCTCCTTTCTAACTGTTTCGTCTTCCTCTTCACCCTCTTCTCTTGCTCCTTTCTAACTGTTTCGTCTTCCTCTTCACTCTCTTCTTTTTACTCCTTTCTAACTGGTTCGTCTTCCTCTTCACTCTCTTCTCTTGCTCCTTTCTAACTGTTTCGTCTTCCGCTTCACTCTCTTCTTTTGCTCCTTTCTAACTGTTTCGTCTTCCTCTTCACTCTCTTCTTCTTGCTCCCTTTCTAACTGTTTCGTCTTCCTCTTCATTCTCTTCTCTTACTCCTTTCTAACTGTTTCGTCTTCCTCTTCACACTCTTCTCTTGCTCCCTTTCTAACTGGTTCGTCTTCCTCTTCACTCTCTTCTCTTGCTCCCATTCTCACTGGTTCGTCTTCCTCTTCACTCTCTTCTCTTGCTCCTTTCTAACTGTTTCGTCTTCCTCTTCACTCTCTTCTCTTGCTCCTTTCTAACTGTTTCGTCTTCCTCTTCACCCTCTTCTCTTGCTCCCTTTCTAACTTTTTCGTCTTCCTCTTCACTCTCTTCTTTTGCTCCTTTCTAACTGTTTCGTCTTCCTCTTCACTCTCTTCTCTTGCTCCTTTCTAACTGTTTCGTCTTCCTCTTCACTCTCTTCTCTTGCTCCTTTCTAACTGTTTCGTCTTCCTCTTCACTCTCTTCTTTTGCTCCTTTCTAACTGGTTCGTCTTCCTTTTCACTCTCTTCTCTTGCTCCTTTCTAACTGTTTCGTCTTCCTTTTCACTCTCTTCTCTTGCTCCTTTCTAACTGTTTCGTCTTCCTCTTCACCCTCTTCTCTTGCTCCTTTCTAACTGTTTCGTCTTCCTCTTCACTCTCTTCTTTTGCTCCTTTCTAACTGGTTCGTCTTCGTCTTCACTCTCTTCTCTTGCTCCTTTCTAACTGTTTCTTCTTCCTCTTCACCCTCTTCTCTTGCTCCTTTCTAACTGGTTCGTCTTCCTCTTCACTCTCTTCTCTTGCTCGCTTTCTAACTCTTCGTCTTCCTCTTCACTCTCTTCTCTTGCTCCTTTCTAACTGGTCTGCTTCTCCTTCACTTCCTTTCTTGCTCCCTTTCTAACTGTTTCGTCTTCCTCTTCAATTTCTTCCTCTTGCTCCTTTCAACTGTTTCTGTCTTCCTCTTCTGGCTCTCTTTCTCTCTTCCTCCTTTCTAACTGTCTGTCTTCCTCTCACTCTCTTTCTCTTGCTCCTTTCTAACTGTCTGTCTTCCTCTCACTCTCTTTCTCTGTCTTTCTAACTGTTTCGTCTTACTCTTCACCCTTCTCTTGCTCCTTTCTCTAACTGTTTCTGTCTTCCTCTTCACTCTCTTCTCTTGCTCCCTTTCTAACTGTTTCGTCTTCCTCTAACTTCTCTTCTCTCTTGTTCTTTTCTAACTGACTGTCTTCCTCTTCACTCTCTTCTCTTGCTCCTTTCAACTGTTTCTGTCTTCCTCTTCACTCTCTTCTCTTGCTACTTTCTAACTGTTTCGTCTTCCTCTTCACCCTTCTCCTTGCTCCTTTCTAACTGTTTCGTCTTCCTTCACTCTCTTCTCTTCTGTTCTCTAACTGTTTCGTCTTCCTCTTCACTCTCTTTCCTTCTTGCTCCCTTTTCTAACTGTTTCGTCTTCCTCTTCATTCTCTCTTTCTTGCTCCTTTCTAACTGTTTCGTCTTCCTCTTCACTCTCTTCTTGTTCCTTCTTCTCTAACTGGTTCGTCTTCCTCTTCACTCTCTTCTCTTGCTCCTTTCTAACTGTTTCGTCTTCTCTTCATTCTCTTCTCTTGCTCTCTTCTAACTGTTTCGTCTTCCTCTTCACTCTCTCTTCTCTTGCTCCTTTCTAACTGTTTGTCTTCTCTCTCACTCTCTCTCGTTCTTTCTCTAACTGTTTCGTCTTCCTCACTCTCTTTCTCTCGCTCCTTTCTAACTGTTTCGTCTTCTTCCTCTTCACTCTCTTCTCTTGCTCCTTTCTAACTGGTTCGTCTTCTCTCTCTCTTCACTCTCTTCTCTGTCTTTCTCTAACTGTTTCGCTCTCTCCATTCTTTCTCTTGCTCCTTTCTAACTGTTTCGTCTTCCTCTTCACCCTCTTCTCTGCTCCTTTCTAACTGTTTCGTCTTCCCCTTCATTCTCTTCTTGCTCCCTTTCTAACTGTTTCGTCTCTCCTCTTCATTCTCTTCTCTTGCTCCTTTCTAACTGTTTCGTCTTCCCCTTCACACTCTTCTTGCCCTTCTAACTGGTTCGTCTTCCTCTTCACTCTCTTCTTCTTGCTCCCCTTTCTCACTGGTTCGTCTTCCTCTTCACTCTCTTCTTGTTCCTTTCTAACTGTTTCTGTCTTCCTCTTCACTCTTTCCTCTTGCTCCTTCTAAACTGTTTCGTCTTCCTCTTCTCACCCTCTTTTCTCTGTTCTCTAACTCTTTCGTCTTCCTCTTCACTCTCTTCTTTGCTCCTTTCTAACTGTTTCGTCTTCCTCTTCACTCTCTTCTCTTGCTCCTTTCTAACTGTTTCGTCTTCCTCTTCACTCTCTTCTCTTGCTCCTTTTCTAACTGTTTCGCTTCCTTCTTCACTCTCTTCTTTTGCTCCTTTCTAACTGGTTCGTCTTCCTTTTCACTCTCTTTCTCTTGCTCCTTTCTAACTGTTTCGTCTTCCTTTTCACTCTCTTCTTGCTCCTTTCTAACTGCTCGTCTTCCTCTTTCAATTCCTCTTCTCTTGCTCCTTTCTAACTGTTTCGTCTTCCTTCACTTCTTCTTTGGTTCCTTTCTAACTGGTTCGTCTTCCTTCACTTTCTCTTGCTCCTTTCTAACTGTTTCTTCTTCCTCTTCACCCTCTTCTTGCTCCTTTCTAACTGGTTCGTCTTCCTCTTCACTTCTTCTCTTGCTCCCTTTTCTAACTCTTCGTCTTCCTCTTCACTCTCTTCTCTTGCCCTTTTCTAACTGGTTCGTCTTCCTCTTCACTCTTCTTCTCTTGCTCCTTCAACTCTTCGTCTTCCTCTTCACCTCTTCTCCTGTTCTCTTTCTAACCGTTTCGTCTTCCTCTTCACTTTCTTCTTGCTCCTTTCTAACTGTTTCGTCTTCCTCTTCACTTTCTCTTGCTCCTTTCTAACTGTTTCGTCTTCCTCTTCTACCCTTCTCTTGCTCCTTTCTAACTGGTTCGTCTTCCTCTTCACTCTCTTCTTCTTGCTCCTTTCTAACTGTTTCCTGTCTTCCTTCATTCTCTTCTCTTGCTCCTTTCTAACTGTTTCGTCTTCCTCTTTCACTCTCTTCTCTTGCTCCTTTCTAACTGTTTCGTCTTCCTTCATTCTCTTCTCTTGATCCTTTCTAACTGTTCTTGTCTTCCTCTTCACTCTCTTCACTTGCTCCTTTCTAACTGCTTAAAGTCTTCCTCTTCACTCTTTCTCTTGCTCCCTTTCTAACTGTTTCGTCTTCCTCTTCATTCTCTTCTTTGCTCCCTCTTTCTAACTGTTTCGTCTTTCTCCTCTTCACTTCTTCTCTTGCTCCCTTTCTAAATGGTTCGTCTTCCTCTTCACTCTCTTCTCTTGCTCCCTTTCTCACTGGTTCGTCTTTCTCTCTTCACTTTCCTTGCTCCTTTCTAACTGTTTCGTCTTCTCCTCACTCTCTCTTCTTGCTCCTTTCTAACTGTTTCGTCTTCCTCTTCACCCACTTCTCTTGCTCCCTTTCTAAATGTTTCTTGTCTTCCTTCTTCACCCTCTTCTCTGGTTCTTTTCTAACTGTTTGCCTCTTCACTTCTTCTTGCTCCTTTCTAACTCTTTCGTCTTCCTCTTCACTTCTTCTTTGCCCTTTCTAACTGGTTCGTCTTCCTCTTCACTCTCTTCTCTTGCTCCTTTCTAACTGTTTCCGTCTTCCTCTTCACCCTCTTCTCTTTGCCTCAACTGTTTCCTGTCTTCCATCTTCACTCTCTTCTTGCTCCTTTCTAACTGTTTCGTCTTCCTCTTCACTCTCTTCTTGCTCCTTTCAACTGGTTCGTCTTCCTTCTCACTCTTCTCTTGCTCCCTTTCTAACTGTTTCGTCTTCCTCTTCACTCTCTTCTCTTGCTCCTTTCTAACTGGTTCGTCTTCCTGTTCACTCTCTTTCTCTTGCTCCCTTTCTAACTGTTTCGTCTTCTCTTCACTCTCTTCTTGCTACTTTCTAATGGTTCGTCTTCCTATTCACTCTCTTCTCCTGCTCCCTTTCTAACTGTTTCGTCTTCCTCTTCACTTTCTTCTCTTGCTCCTTTCTAACTGTTTCGTCTTCCTCTTCACTCTCTTCTCTTGCTCCTTTCTAACTGGTTCGTCTTCCTCTTCACTCTCTTCTCTTGCTCCTTTCTAACTGTTTCGTCTTCCTCTTCATTCTCTTCTCTTGATCCTTTCTAACTGTTTCGTCTTCCTCTTCACTCTCTTCACTTGCTCCTTTCTAACTGCTTAAGTCTTCCTCTTCACTCTCTTCTCTTGCTCCCTTTCTAACTGTTTCGTCTTCCTCTTCATTCTCTTCTCTTGCTCCTTTCTAACTGTTTCGTCTTCCTCTTCACTCTCTTCTCTTGCTCCCTTTCTAAATGGTTCGTCTTCCTCTTCACTCTCTTCTCTTGCTCCCTTTCTCACTGGTTCGTCTTCCTCTTCACTCTCTTCTCTTGCTCCTTTCTAACTGTTTCGTCTTCCTCTTCACTCTCTTCTCTTGCTCCTTTCTAACTGTTTCGTCTTCCTCTTCACCCACTTCTCTTGCTCCCTTTCTAAATGTTTCGTCTTCCTCTTCACCCTCTTCTCTTGCTCCTTTCTAACTGTTTCGTCTTCCTCTTCACTCTCTTCTCTTGCTCCTTTCTAACTCTTTCGTCTTCCTCTTCACTCTCTTCTTTTGCTCCTTTCTAACTGGTTCGTCTTCCTCTTCACTCTCTTCTCTTGCTCCTTTCTAACTGTTTCGTCTTCCTCTTCACCCTCTTCTCTTGCTCCTTTCTAACTGTTTCGTCTTCATCTTCACTCTCTTCTCTTGCTCCTTTCTAACTGTTTCGTCTTCCTCTTCACTCTCTTCTTTTGCTCCTTTCTAACTGGTTCGTCTTCCTCTTCACTCTCTTCTCTTGCTCCCTTTCTAACTGTTTCGTCTTCCTCTTCACTCTCTTCTCTTGCTCCTTTCTAACTGGTTCGTCTTCCTGTTCACTCTCTTCTCTTGCTCCCTTTCTAACTGTTTCGTCTTCCTCTTCACTCTCTTCTCTTGCTACTTTCTAAATGGTTCGTCTTCCTATTCACTCTCTTCTCCTGCTCCCTTTCTAACTGTTTCGTCTTCCTCTTCACTTTCTTCTCTTGCTCCTTTCTAACTGTTTCGTCTTCCTCTTCACTCTCTTCTTCTTGCTCCTTTCTAACTGGTTCGTCTTCCTCTTCACTCTCTTCTCTTGCTCCTTTCTAACTGTTTCGTCTTCCTCTTCACCCACTTCTCTTGCTCCTTTCTAACTGTTTCGTCTTCCTCTTCACTCTCTTCTCTTGCTCCCTTTCTAACTGTTTCGTCTTCCTCTTCATTCTCTTCTCTTGCTCCTTTCTAACTGTTTCGTCTTCCTCTTCACTCTCTTCTCTTGCTCCTTTCTAAATGGTTCGTCTTCCTCTTCACTCTCTTCTCTTGCTCCCTTTCTCACTGGTTCGTCTTCCTCTTCACTCTCTTCTCTTGCTCCTTTCTAACTGTTTCGTCTTCCTCTTCACTCTCTTCTCTTGCTCCTTTCTAACTGTTTCGTCTTCCTCTTCACCCTCTTCTCTTGCTCCCTTTCTAACTGTTTCGTCTTCCTCTTCACTCTCTTCTTCTTGCTCCTTTCTAACTGTTTCGTCTTCCTCTTCACTCTCTTCTCTTGCTCCTTTCTAACTGTTTCGTCTTCCTCTTCACTCTCTTCTCTTGCTCCTTTCTAACTGTTTCGTCTTCCTCTTCACTCTCTTATTTTGCTCCTTTCTAACTGGTTCGTCTTCCTCTTCACTCTCTTCTCTTGCTCCTTTCTAACTCTTTCGTCTTCCTCTTCACTCTCTTCTTTTGCTTCTTTCTAACTGGTTCGTCTTCCTTTTCACTCTCTTCTCTTGCTCCTTTCTAACTGTTTCGTCTTCCTCTTCACCCTCTTCTCTTGCTCCTTTCTAACTGTTTCGTCTTCCTCTTCAATCTCTTCTTTTGCTCATTTCTAACTGGTTCGTCTTCCTCTTCACTCTCTTCTCTTGCTCCTTTCTAACTGTTTCGTCTTCCTCTTCACTCTCTTCTTTTGCTCCTTTCTAACTGTTTCGTCTTCCTCTTCACTCTCTTCTCTTGCTCCCTTTCTAACTGTTTCGTCTTCCTCTTCATTCTCTTCTCTTGCTCCTTTCTAACTGTTTCGTCTTCCTCTTCACACTCTTCTCTTGCTCCCTTTCTAACTGGTTCGTCTTCCTCTTCACTCTCTTCTCTTGCTCCCTTTCTCACTGGTTCGTCTTCCTCTTCACTCTCTTCTTGCTCCTTTCTAACTGTTTCGTCTTCCTCTTCACTCTCTTCTCTTGCTCCTTTCTAACTGTTTCGTCTTCCTCTTCACCCTCTTCTCTTGCTCCCTTTCTAACTCTTTCGTCTTCCTCTTCACTCTCTTCTCTTGCTCCTTTCTAACTGTTTCGTCTTCCTCTTCACTCTCTTCTCTTGCTCCTTTCTAACTGTTTCGTCTTCCTCTTCACTCTCTTCTCTTGCTCCTTTCTAACTGTTTCGTCTTCCTCTTCACTCTCTTCTTTTGCTCCTTTCTAACTGGTTCGTCTTCCTTTTCACTCTCTTCTTCTTGCTCCTTTCTAACTGTTTCGTCTTCCTCTTCACCCTCTTCTCTTGCTCCTTTCTAACTGTTTCGTCTTCCTCTTCACTCTCTTCTTTTGCTCCTTTCTAACTGGTTCGTCTTCCTCTTCACTCTCTTCTCTTGCTCCCTTTCAAACTGTTTCGTCTTCCTCTTCATTCTCTTCTCTTGCTCCTTTCTAACTGTTTCGTCTTCCTCTTCACTCTCTTCTCTTGCTCCTTTCTAACTGGTTCGTCTTCCTCTTCACTCTCTTCTCTTGCTCCTTGCTAACTGTTTCGTCTTCCTCTTCATTCTCTTCTCTTGCTCCTTTCTAACTGTTTCGTCTTCCTCTTCATTCTCTTCTCTTGCTCCTTTCTAACTGTTTCGTCTTCCTCTTCACTCTCTTCTCTTGCTCCTTTCTAACTGTTTCGTCTTCCTCTTCACTCTCTTCTCTTGCTCCTTTCTAACTGTTTCGTCTTCCTCTTCACTCTCTTCTCTTGCTCCTTTCTAACTGGTTCGTCTTCCTCTTCACTCTCTTCTCTTGCTCCTTTCTAACTGTTTCGTCTTCCTCTTCATTCTCTTCTCTTGCTCCTTTCTAACTGTTTCGTCTTCCTCTTCACTCTCTTCTCTTGCTCCTTTCTAACTGTTTCGTCTTCCTCTTCACTCTCTTCTCTTGCTCCTTTCTAACTGGTTCGTCTTCCTCTTCACTCTCTTCTCTTGATCCTTTCTAACTGTTTCGTCTTCCTCTTCACTCTCTTCTCTTGCTCCCTTTCTCACTGGTTCGTCTTCCTCTTCACTCTCTTCTCTTGCTCCTTTCTAACTGTTTCGTCTTCCTCTTCACTCTCTTCTCTTGCTCCTTTCTAACTGTTTCGTCTTCCTCTTCACCCACTTCTCTTGCTCCCTTTCTAACTGTTTCGTCTTCCTCTTCACTCTCTTCTCTTGCTCCTTTCTAACTGTTTCGTCTTCCTCTTCACCCTCTTCTGCTCCTTTCTAACTGGTTACGTCTTCCTCTTCATTCTCTTCTCTTGCTCCTTTCTAACTGTTTCGTCTTCCTCTTCACTCTCTTCTTTTGCTCCTTTCTAACTGGTTCGTCTTCCTCTTCACTCTCTTCTCTTGCTCCTTTCTAACTGTTTCGTCTTCCTCTTCACCCTCTTCTCTTGCTCCTTTCTAACTGTTTCGTCTTCATCTTCACTCTCTTCTCTTGCTCCTTTCTAACTGTTTCGTCTTCCTCTTCACTCTCTTCTTTTGCTCCTTTCTAACTGGTTCGTCTTCCTCTTCACTCTCTTCTCTTGCTCCTTTCTAACTGTTTCGTCTTCCTCTTCACCCTCTTCTCTTGCTCCTTTCTAACTGGTTCGTCTTCCTCTTCACTCTCTTCTCTTGCTCCCTTTCTAACTGTTTCGTCTTCTCCTTCACTCTCTTCTCTTGCTCCTTTCTAACTGGTTCGTCTTCCTCTTCACTCTCTTCTCCTGGTCCCTTTCTAACTGTTTCGTCTTCCTCTTCACTTTCTTCTCTTGCTCCTTTCTAACTGTTTCGTCTTCCTCTTCACTCTCTTCTCTTGCTCCTTTCTAACTGGTTCGTCTTCCTCTTCACTCTCTTCTCTTGCTCCTTTCTAACTGCTTCGTCTTCCTCTTCACCCTCTTCTCTTGCTCCTTTCTAACTGTTTCGTCTTCCTCTTCACTCTCTTCTCTTGCTCCCTTTCTAACTGTTTCGTCTTCCTCTTCACTCTCTTCTCTTGCTCCTTTCTAACTGTTTCGTCTTCCTCTTCACTCTCTTCTTCTTGCTCCTTTCTAACTGTCTCGTCTTCCTCTTCACTCTCTTCTCTTGCTCCTTTCTAACTGTTTCGTCTTCCTCTTCACTCTCTTCTCTTGCTCCTTTCTAACTGTTTCGTCTTCCTCTTCACTCTCTTCTCTTGCTCCTTTCTAACTGTTTCGTCTTCCTCTTCACCCTCTTCTCTTGCTCCTTTCTAACTGATTCGTCTTCCTCTTCCTCTCTTCCCTCTTGCCTTTCTAACTGTTTCGTCTTCCTCTTCACTCTCTTCTCTTGCTCCTTTCTAACTGGTTCGTCTTCCTCTTCCTCTCTTCTCTTGCTCCCTTTCTAACTGTTTCGTCTTCCTCTTCTTTTCTTCTCTTGCTCCTTTCTAACTGTTTCGTCTTCCTCTTCACTCTTTCTCTTGCTCCTTTCTAACTGGTTCGTCTTCCTCTTCACTCTCTTCTCTTGCTCCTTTCTGCTATTTCGTCTTCCTCTTCACTCTCTTCTCTTGCTCCTTTCTAACTGTTTCGTCTTCCTCTTCATTCTCTTCTCTTGCTCCTTTCTAACTGTTTCGTCTTCCTCTTCACTCTCTTCTTTGCTTCCTTTCTAACTGTTTCGTCTTCCTCTTCCTCTCTTCTCTTGCTCCTTTCTAACTGGTTCGTCTTCCTCTTCACTCTCTTCTCTTGCTCCTTTCTAACTGTTTCGTCTTCCTCTTCACTCTCTTCTCTTGCTCCTTTCTAACTGTTTCATCTTCCTCTTCACCCTCTTCTCTTGCTCCTTTCTAACTGTTTCGTCTTCCTCTTCACTCTCTTCTCTTGCTCCTTTCTCTAACTGTTCGTCTTCCTCTTCCTCTCTTCTCTTGCTCCTTTCTAACTGTTTCGTCTTCCTCTTCACTCTCTTCTCTTGCTCCTTTCTAGCAGTTTTCATCTTCCTCTTCACTCTCTTCTCTTGCTCCCTTTCTAGCCTTTGTTTCGTCTTCCTCTTCACTTTCTTCTCTTGCTCCTTTCTAACTGTTTCGTCTTCCTCTTCCTGCTCTCTTCTCTTGCTGCTCCTTTCTAACTGGTTCGTCTTCCTCTTCCTCTCTTCTCTTGCTCCTTTCTAACTGTTTCGTCTTCCTCTTCACTCTCTTCTCTTGCTCCTTTCTAACTGTTTCGTCTTCCTCTTCATTCTCTTCTCTTTGCTCCTTTCTAACTGTTTCATCTTCCTCTTCTTTTCTCTTCTTTTGCTTCCTTTTCTAACTGTTTCGCTCTTCCTCTTCACTCTCTTCTCTTGCTCCTTTCTAACTGGTTCGTCTTCCTCTTCACTCTCTTCTCTTGCTCCTTTCTAACTGTTTCGTCTTCCTCTTCACTCTCTTCTCTTGCTCCTTTCTAACTGTTTCGTCTTCCTCTTCACCCTCTTCTCTTGCTCCTTTCTAACTTGTTTCGTCTTCCTCTTCACTCTCTTCTCTTGCTCCTTTCTAACTGTTTCGTCTTCCTCTTCACTCTCTTCTCTTGCTCCCTTTCTAACTGTTTCGTCTTCCTCTTCATTCTCTTCTCTTGCTACTTTCTAACTGTTTCGTCTTCCTCTTCACTCTCTTCTCTTGCTCCTTTCTAACTGGTTTCCGTCTTCCTCTTCACTCTCTTCTGTTGCTCCTTTCTAACTGTTTCGTCTTCCTCTTCATTCTCTTCTCTTGCTCCTTTCTAACTGTTTCGTCTTCCTTTTCACTCTCTTCTCTTGCTCCTTTCTAACTGGTTCGTCTTCCTCTTCACTCTCTTCTCTTGCTCCTTTCTAACTGTTTCGTCTTCCTCTTCACTCTCTTCTCTTGCTCCTTTCTAACTGTTTCGTCTTCCTCTTCATTCTCTTCTCTTGCTCTTTTCTAACTGGTTCGTCTTCCTCTTCACTCTCTTCTCTTGCTTTTTTCTAACTGATTCGTCTTCCTCTTCACTCTCTTCTAATTAATCTTTTTACACTGATGTAGCCCCCTGCACATCGTTGGCATTACCGCCTTGCTTGGGGTGATACAATTAAAAAAAAATTAGGCAAAATGTTAAAGTAAATTTTATAAGGTGATAGCAACATAAAGTCTTTAATATTATAAATCAAAGAAAACATTTCCACAAACTACTACTACTGGTTATAATGCAATTTATATTAGGATATAAGATTTATTTTTCACCATAAATATTCCCTGTAGTCGGCATATTTTAATCTAAATGAAAAAAAATCCTTTTTGACTTTTCTAAGAAAGAATTATATACGTCGGTTTCGATTTAGCATTTTTTAAAAGTTATTTCTTCTTCTTCTTCTTCTTCTTCTTCTTCTTCTTCTTCTATGTGCCTTGTCCCTTCAGGGCTGTATCTTTTGCTGATGACCATGCACTCAGTTTTCTTAAAGTTTATTTGTAGTCCCTTCTTGTCACTCTCCACTGCTACTTTCTGTATGAGGTCTTGTAGTTTCCTTTCCGTGTCCGCAATCAGCACTGTATCGTCCGCATATCTTATGTTGTTCAGGTTGTGGCCACAAAATATTCTCGCTGTATAAGTTAAACAAATCCGGTGAAAAGACACATCCTTGTCTTAATCCTTTTAAAATCCGTTCTATCGTGATTTCTTCTTTTTTCTTACCTTCATTTTACCTATCCCCCCCCCTTCTGTTCGGTTTAGGGTTAGCTTTAGGTTCTATTAGGTTGATCAAATTAGTCCTTTACATTTATATTTTTTTATTTTATTATTTTTAATTATTTTAACAATATTTTTTAAATTAGCATTAATTTTTAAAATAATAGTAACAGTAGTTATTTTTTCAAATTGTATGAAAATGATGATGTACAATTTTTTTGTACCGTAAATATATCCCAGCATATTTGAAATTAAATATCATAGGGAAATTTTCCCATGTTTTTCTAAGAGAACAATTAGGTGGTTTGAGACGCTATTACGTGAAATGGAGTCAACATTTGTTTCTCGTGTTACTGTATTTCCTTTTATTGTATCTCTTTTTCCTTTCTTTTTCTCTTCTTGCTTTCCATTCAGTTTTTCTGTTTCCCCTATTTCGCTTTTTTCTCTTTTTTCTCTTTTTTCATTTTCCCCTTCTTTCTCTGCTTACTAGTGCCCCCTAGGTTCGAATTTGCACGAGATACTAGATTAGCAACTAGATCCCACCCTTTTACAGTGAAACCGATAAAATGCAACCGCAACTTCTACTCCAACAGTTTATTTTCTCGCACTTCCCGACTGTGGAATTCTCTTCCACATGACTGCTTCCCCGACGGCTACAATCTCCAGGAGTTTAAATGTAAGATCAATAGACACCTCCTAACAAACTAACTTCCATTCTTTCAAACACTCTTCCCACCCACCCAACTATTTATCACCCGCCTTCTGACATTTCGTATATCTAAACACTCTTCCTATTTACCTCCCCCTATGTAGCCCCAAGCGCAATAGTGGCAGTGGAATGTCTTGCTTGGGGTGAAATGATTAAAAAATATCCAATCGTCTATCTTTTATTTATCCTTGCTTTCCTTTTTCTTTGGGGTTCTTTTTCGAATGAGGGAGAAATTTTCGTAAATAACCGTTACAAATGTCTATTCTAATATGGACATGTGAGCGTCTATGTAAAATTGAGTAAAAAAAAGGAATTTTTTTGGGTGGGGATATTTTGAGGACCAACTGTTGTACCATTTGGGTCTGACGAGACGCGATAATAACATCAGGACGCGGTGAAATATGTATTACCCATTGTAATATTCTAAAAACTTTCATAAATTATATTACTTTGTTAAATTAAATAAATGAATTTAACATTGAGTTCTCTAGAGTTCGTTTCTATGAGAATTGACTTGGATTGTATACCAAGTGTACTACGTTATATATATATATATATATTTATATAACGTAGTACACTTGGTATACAATATATACGTAGTACACTTGGTATACTTGGTATTACTTGGTATAATATACTAAATTCTCATAGAGACGAACTCAAGAGAACTCAATGTTAAATTCATTTATTTAATTTAACAGAGTGATATAATTTATATTATATTATATATATATTAAAAGGGTATATAATAAATTATCTTATAATTATATATATATATATATATATATAAAGATGAAGAGAACCAACTGCTTTAGAATACCGAGTCTTCCAGCATTTATTATTTATAAAACGTGGTCAATATTATATAGGTCATAGATCATAATATAATTATATTTGTTTTTCTTTTAATTAATTCAATTTACATTGCAACACGGAAATTTCTATGTTTCGAGATGTATCTCATCATCAGAAATTTTCAATAACTATGGTGAGAATGAATATAATTTCGATTTAGTAAGCTAAAAATGTAAATCATTTTCACAAGAGTAAGTGAACATTTTCTGATGACGAGTATAATCTCGAAACATAAGAATTTCTGTGTCGCAATGGAAATTCACTTAATCTTAAATAAAAAAACAAATTTATATATATATATATATATATACATTTTAATTCAGATACTTTAATCCAAGTGAAAAACGCAGGCAGGTAAATTCCAAAAACCCGATCCTAATTAATATTAAAAACATTTTATTATAATATTAAAAAATGATACAGAAAGAGAGCTCCATGTAATAAAATATTACAGAGCAAATATAAACTGATTTTTCTCCAGTTTCTGATTTTTCTCCAGTTTCTGAAAGGATTTTTCTGTTGCTGAGGTGATTTGTTGTTATCCCCCGTGGGGATTTTCACATCGAAATTGTCATTCAACATCATTCAATTAATCTTTTTTTAATTTATATATATATATATATATTTTGCAAGCGCAAACATCGTTAAAATTTTATCAAGTATTGTCTAATACAAAACATTAATATCCACGTAACCCTTGAACAAAAAAAAATCAATATATTTTAAATCAAACTCACTAGCAATATATTGATAGCCAAATGACCTGCAATATATTTTATCCTAGATCTACCAACAATACATTTTATAATAAGGAGACCAAAAATAAACTATACATTTCTATAGAAAAATTAGTCATTACATTTTATAGTAAATTTGAATTCGTTGCAGACATTTTCAGAAGTACTTTTAGAAAAAAAATGGCAATAATACATTTTGTACGAAACTTTTAGGAATACATATAAAAAAAATATTAACAACATTTTACCAAGACATTACCGACAGGCATTAATCTCTATTCAAGTATTAAAAATAATTTTGCATAAATTCAGAAGTTCACTGTAAAAATAAATTTTACAAGCACAAATTATGTAAAGATGAATATAAAAATATTACCTCTAACAATTACAAGCAAATAAATGATGGTGGAACCAAATCAGAAATTACGTGGGAAGTAATTCCTAGAATTAAATCTTATAATAGTAAAAGAATAGTGCTATCTGCCTTATCAGGAAATTGTCATTTGTAAACAAAACATATACATCACTAATTTAATGAACAAAATAAATTAATTAACAGCCACATATGGATATAAACAGAAATACTCCTTAAAAGTAATTGAAAAAAATTGACGACAATTCAGGTCACAGATGCAAAAATTTAAATATATATATAAAAAATGTAATATATATATATATATATATATATATATATATATTAATGCAGGTTTCATTGAATAATATAGACAAGTTCTGTCTATTAATTTTGTGTAGGATCCGTTCATACCGTCTGATATACTTGATGGTGATATCGTTGAAAGACAAAAAATCATAGTAATTGTTGATTTTTTTTATCGGGTCTAAGCCTTTCGGCTCACATAAGCCATTATCAAAGAGTAAATATTAACACACAGTAAACATAGAACATTTAAGCTATTAACAATAAAGAGAATATATATATATATATATATATATATATATATATATATATATATATATTGATCGTATTACCCCGAGCAAGACGGTAACGCCACTGACGTGCAGGGGGCTACATAAGAGTAAAAGGATTATGTAGAAGAGAGTGAAGAGAAAGACGAACCAGTTAGAAAGGAGCAAGAGAAGGATGGGAATACAGGTGTGATGACAGTTGCAAAGGTGGAGAGAAAGAAAAGAACATACAAGGTGGTGAAGAAAGAACCTAGAGTCAAGTGGTTAAGACATGAGTATTGACATTGCATTTAAATTTCGGGAGGTAGTAGCCGTCAGGAAAGCAAGAATAAGGAAGCAAGTTCCACAGGCGGGAAGTGCGGGAAAAGAAGCCGCAGGAGTAGAATTGTCGTCTGCATTTGGTTGATCTGTGAATGGGTGAGACCCAGTTGCCAGTCTGGTTGCACGAGTAAATACCTGTTGCGGAGGCACCAGTGACTCAAGCTCGTTGGAGCAGAGGCCATTAAAGTATTTATAGAACAGACAAAGGGAAGCCACTTCTCGTCGGTGGGAAAGTGACTGGTGTCGCCAAGTCGATATTTATCACATTACTGATTCTTCTTTGGAGCCTGTCAAGAACACGGTGATGAACAGCAGGGGCACCTGACCATATATGGCAGCAGTACTCCATGCACGGACGAATGTTTGAGTTGTATATATGCAGTATGGTTTCAGGTTGGGAAAAACTTCCTGGCCCGACTCAGTGACCCAACCTTCCTAGCAAGGGATTTAGCTATTGACTCAATGTAGTGGCTCTGCTTGAGATCAGACGAGAGGGTAAGGCCGAGGAAGTGCAGATATGGTTTCGTATTATTTCTGCTTACCTTGTTTTTAACGGAGGATTCTAAACTAGTGTTGAGTCATTTTTTTTCCAAGGTATTTATTTACATTTCAAATATTTGGCCCACATAAACAAAATCCATCACCTAAATAGTAGCAAAAATAACACTTCTAAAAATAATTGCAAAAAATAAAACCTAGACACTGAATGGCCAGTGTATGTCCGAAAATATTTTTTATAAACCTCGAATTCATTCTCATGATAATGATGTTAAATTTTAATTTGGAATACTTCTAATAAGAGGGAAGATAAGATTTAACAATCACATGCTATTTTTAATTAACAGTAAATACAGCAAAAGTACTGCTATATCCATACATTATTAGAAATTATAAAACAATAGTAAGAACCCAATTATTACATGGAATACCTGAGCTAAATCCAAACATTACAATGGAAAATAATATAAAAGTTATCTATGTCTTTTAGAAAAAAAACTTGTCATCTTAACCATATCAACAATTCAGATTTAGTTCATAAAAAATGATGTGATTTAACAACCACATGCAGTCATAGAAAAAATACTTAAATGCTTAGAACAAGATTAATAGAAATTCCTCTTTACGTTATGACTCTTTTTCTTTCTTTCTTTCTTTTCTTTTCTCTCTTTCTTTCCTTCTTTTTCGTTCTTTCTTACGGCTTCAGTATTACTTTTAATAATTATGAATTAAACCACTTTTATTTTTGTTCCTTACATTTTTAATTCTAAGTTCTAAATTTTAACTCTTAATTTTTTATTTTATTTTATATTATTTTTATTTTTATTTAACCTATTAAAATTTTAATTTTCCCTACATTTTTATGTACTTGTAACATTTGAATATTTAAATATTTAAGACTCATGATTTACGCCCCTTCGATTTCTACTCCCTGCATTTTATTAATTTTTTAAATTTTAATTTTAAATTTAAATTTTAAACTTTTATCCCCATGTAACCATAGAATATTTAAAGTTTTAGTCTTGTCATTAAAATATCATTAACTTAATTTTATAAGATTTAATTCCCATTAACATAGAGTGAACTTAAATTCAGATCTATTAATCTCAGTTTGAAATACGCACCTGATGATTGCATAATGCATAAAATTCCGAGTCATGCCATAGACGTAGGATAATATCAATATATATAATACATTTCTGTTCATACATTGAACGCTGTTTAAAGACTTGTATAATAATACTATATATATTAGTAGTAGGCCTCCGTCGGTCAAGGTTGACCATGGGTAGCATCCTAGTTGACTGCTTGGCTCGAGCATCGGCCTCTGTGACTTGTAGAAACCGATGCGGGAGTGACAGTTTTTGTTGCAGAGACTGCATTTATATTTTGTTTCTGGTCTGTTGGAACTGTCATTTTGGTTTCAGCGAATCCGCCTCTCCATGGCGACTTGTGTCTCCTTCCTTGACTTGAGTTGTTGGGCCAGGGCTCCTCTCCATTTGGTCCGGTTATACTGGTACGCCCTTTCATGATTCTGTGTTGATACCACGATCTTTATATTGCGTTTTATGATGTCACGATACCTCATCTGTAGCCGCCCAGTTGGTCTTTTTTCAGAGACCAGCTCTCCATACCGGAGTTTTTTGGAATTATTAGATACAGATCATTTTTTAAGTTTATCCTTTTGGTTTTTTCGTGATTAACATTATTGTATATATATTTTATATATATATATATATATTGAAAATTGCGCGTTCACGAAACGCCCGTTACATGAGTATTCAATAAATCCCTGTTCCGTGAACATTCGAAAAAATTCCCGTTACTTGAGCATTCTTATAAAAACGATAAAACCAGTTATTACAAATCGCCTAAAGACACCACATGGTAGAAACCTGGGCGCGTAATAACTGGTTTACAAATGAATAGCGTGTCTATAATGATACTGTACACGCTAAAAATCTGCTTCCTTATACCGAGCGCCCATAGCTCAGAGGTAGAATCTCCGACTGAGGCCAGTTCGGTCGGGTTTTAATCCTGGGTAAAAAGCAAACGGATATCTAACCGTACTGATGAGCTGTGATACAGCGAAGCAGATATGTTTGCGGACGACTATATATATATATATATATATATATATATATATATATATGCATTGTTTGTTTAATTACTTTATTTTTGGTCATAATAAAAGTAGACTATTACACATATGTATTAAAAAGTGTTCAATAAAATTATATTGTAGAACTTTTGAATATTCTTCATTTGTAAACGAGTTATTACGCCACCTTGGGTTTTACCATGCGTGGTTTCTTTAGGCGATGAGCAATAACTGATTTTACCGTGTACCCTTCGGCGGAGCCAGAACTGGGTTAATGCTCTCCGCCCAAAGGCAGAGATTTGAGAGTGTGAAAAGAATTACCGCGAGAAAATCAGTATCTATTCACCCCTCTCACTAAGGCATAATGTGGCACAAGGCCTTAACGTGGATTCTCCGGGCCATATAGCCCAGCCAAAAATATCTATTTTTTCCCTGCCGTGTCTCTACCCTTCGGCGGAGCCAGGACTGGATTAATGCTCTCCGCCCGAAGGTAGAGAGATGACAGTGTCAAAGAAAATACAGCGAGACAATTATTATTTATTCACCCTCTTACTAGGGCAAAATGCGACACAAGGCCTTTTTTAACGAGGTTCCTCCGGGCCACATAGCCAAGTCAAAAATATATGTCTAATTTTGAACAAGTCGTGATTCTACCCTTTCGCGGGGCCACGACTGGGTTAATACTCTCCGCCCGAAGGCAGAGAGTGTGACAGTATCAAACGAATTACCGCGAGAAAACGCGATATTCAATATTTATTTGCCCACACACCCACTAAGGCAAACTGTAGCACAAGACCTTTTTAAAAGGGGTTCTCCGGGCCATATATCCTAACCAAAAATATCTGTCTAATTTTGCCCAGTCGTGACTCTATCCTTCAGCGGAGACACGACTGGATTAATGCTCTCCACCCGAAGGTAGAGAGCTATCAGTATGAAAAGAACTACCGCGTGAAAACGCGGCGTTCTGGTATTTATTCACCCTCCCACAAGGCAAAATGCGGCACAACGTTTTTTAAATGTAGGTCTTCCGGGTCATATAGCCCAGTCAAAAGTTTATGTCTAATTTTGCCCAGTTGTGACTCTGACTTCCGGTGGAGCCACGACTGGGTTAATGCATTTCGCTCGAAGGCAGAGAGTTGACATTGACAAACGAACAACCCGTGAAAACGCCGCGTTCTTCAGTCTCGCTTTTATAGAAGTAGTATAAGTATACTCTGGAGGAGTCCATCTTTATGAAAAGAGTGAACCCCACAACAAGAACTATTTCTTACTTGCGACAATAGAGTAAAATGTTTTTTTTTTATATCAATTCGATGAAGAATGAACTGGACCCAAAATTGGAAATCTTCTCGACTTTACTGATAAAAAACGTTGACACGGACATATAAAATATTCCATATTTTTTCTATTATTCTGTTTTCTTCGGTGGTGTGGACTCGGAGTTTAGTTGACGTCAGCCACACGCACGAGATGACAACTTGTCTACTGTCTTCAACAACCGTCTTCAACTCTGTAAACCAAACACTCTGTGACAGCTGATGTCACTTAAATAGTCAACTCCTGACATCTGAAACTTACTGTGCATTTCAATCTTATCCCGGTCCCTGACCCATTTAACCTCTGCTCATCAAAACAAAACCTGCCTTTGCCAGCTACGAGCGACATCTCCGTGTATTGCTCAGAGTAAAACAAAATTGCGCAACGACCAAAATGTTAATTAAATATTCAGCAACATCTTGACATTTTCACTGACAATCATAACTAACTCTCATCATTATTCCACACAGACCAGGATATTATACAACAATTGTAGATATTACAACCCAGATTATTTCAGCAGAATTTAAGAATTAACTCAAATCCTCCTGGTCTTCGTATAAACTGATAACTTCTTTTTTTTCTTTATACGGAGTGACCATAAATTATCTGTATAAACATTTTACACTTTTTATAATCTATCTGAAAAAATAAACAAAATTATAATGACCCGAGCTCGTATATTGCTTATTTCAATTGCTAACTCCGAAAGTGTACGCCACAGAAATAATTTTTTAAGCAACAAGTATTTCAAATTGGACATTAGAGTTTTTCAGATCTTTAAATGCAGTGCTAAATATTAGCTTATGTCTTCTTCAATATGCACATGATAAGAGTGTTGCAGAAAATGGGACAAATACTGACTCCATCTCAACAATGCATACACCAAAGTAGTAAATATCAAAGTAAATAAGATATCATCATCTATCGAACATTACCATCTGAAACATTCCGGACATATCTAAAGAGCCAACTGGGTAAAACAGTCTTGGAGAATGTGGATTCCTTACCTTAGTAGCCTGATGTATTCTATTATTGACCCACAAGATGTTACAAGACACCGTCTCAAATGTGCATGCCAGCTATTAGTAGCCATCAAAATAGGTTCTTTCAAGGTCGTGGAATCAGAATAGATATCAAATATTTCGTTACAAGGCGTCAGTGAGTGAAACTCCCTTGAATACGTCAGAGACCTGAATGACTTGTCGAGAAAAAACTGCGCATCCTTGAAAACTGTCGTCAGCATTTTCTTCGACGTATCAGTTGATCAAACAGAACTAACGTAAGCCTAGTTGAATAAACGAAAATTACCACTAAAGAAGTCGTCATCCTAAAAATTAAATTTCTGTCTGGTGAACATGAACGTAATAATAATATAAAAATGTGTCAAACAGATATGGATTACCTGGTACTGGTAGCAGGGACAACCCTGTGACCTGACTCGACATTGTTAAAATTCTAAAACCGATTTGCTATAAAAAAAAAACACTGTATCAACACAACAAAAACCAACATGATAATAATAATAATAATTAGAATAATAATAATTTCATTTTAAACTAGATTATTTACATTGGTTAGCCTGTTGTCCTCGTCTTTATTGCGATATTCATGACACATGACCCAGTGTATAAAAACATTGGTTAGCTCAAGTGATTTGACCCAAAGAATTGAGAGTACAATACTTGGCTACAGAAGTGATTACCAGATAGTTACAGAGTTAAATGGAGATAAGTATATGACATTCGGAAGTGACATGGCACATGGAACGAGAATGATATACCCCAGTGATTAAAATAAATGGTCTGTTTCGAAATTTCCAGTACCTGAAGAAGGCCGGAGCGTACAAGAGCTGTAACGTCGTCAATATGGCAATAAAGATGATGATAACAGTTCGAACAATGAAAATAATATAAATACTATCTCATTCTAAGTTAGTTATTTTGTCTGGTACACCTTGATATTACCTCGGATAAATCATATACCCTTCCGTTTTCATTGCAACATAAGCAATTATAAGAGAGGCGGTTTTTTTCTAGTGTGTTTAATGTCTGGTTTACTGAATGGAAATCTTAGTCAATTTTAAAACTTTACATTTGTATACACATACTTTTTAAAATAATTATCTGCATTCATACTTTTATGATTGTTGAAATAACCTTATTAAAATTTTGTAATCCTAAATACTTAACGATGCAATTGTAGTTAGAAAATCAAATCCAATTTTCTTCAAGAAAACGGAAAAAAGAAATGATTATTTGGAAGTTGGTTTATCAATACACACAGGCAAAGACAAAGTTGTGAAAATATTTTAACATAAAAGGGTATTCATGTCATCCTTTTCAAATCAGATTATTTTTTACAAAACTTAAACCATGAAAATGAGTGTAAATAAAATCGACATACATTCGGGATTTTGAAAACATAAGTAGAACCTTGAGAACCGTCGTTTTATCACGTTTTATAAGAATAATACAAATGGATATTTCAAATAAATAATGCCATCATTTTATTTATGGTTTTTCCTTGAGCAATTTAATCGGGGAATACAACAAGCCGTCATATTCTTGTCCAATCTTTCGGAATTACCATGAATTTCAAGAATGCTTTAAAAACAAACAGTATTTCTGCATCATATTCACAACTGAGAACAGAAAGAGAGTTTTCGCAATGATCATGATTATATGTACACTAAGTGCCATAATTATATTTTAAAAAAAATGTATTTCATACTATTTTTTAGTATTTATTGCCAAGTGAATAATTGTATGTGCGTTGTGGTACAGTGGATATCGGCTCGGAACGAGAAATCGGTGAGCTGAGTTTGAATTCCAGCTGAATTCTTTACTTTCACTTACGCACAAATACGCTTGGGAAAGTTATTAATCCGTCTTCTTCCCCCCAGTTATGGGTTAAATAATAGGACAGATTGGATTATATAGCCTTGGCTGACAACCAGTCTACCGCAGAAACAAATGGCATCCTACTGCGGGATGATCTTCTGCCCAGTCAGTCATGTCTCTTTCGAGACATGATCGCCCAAAGTTTGTATCACCTATGGCACATAAATGAGTGAATAATTGTAAATGAAAATAGAATGGTTCTTTTGTTAATATAGCATAATAACATGTGCATAAAATCAATTTATAAATATTTAATAATTACCTATTTTGCAGTTTCATCAATGAAAGAATGAGGAAAATGGTGGGTGATTCGGACGAGTTCAACAAAAGAACCATACTATTTTGATTTAGCAGTAAATATTAAAATCGTATGAAACGCGTCATTTCTTCTAAAAGGCTGGGGTGTCCTAATAATTATGGCCGGTAGTGTATGTCTACGTTGTTGCAAGTCTCCTTTGACGAAACATCATGAACAGTTTTTTGTTACTTTACATATGCATATATGTGGTGTCTATTCAAAATTGATGACTTGCGTTTGATATCAAAACAAATTTGATAATAAATTAAGAAAGTATATTGCAACATCTTTTAAAATATTCTTCATTATCTCGCTTATACGATTATGTTTGTTCACAGACAAGCATAAATCGGTTTGCAGAACGTGAACCAATGTGAGTGTGTGACTGGGTCAGGTCTAAAACTCTGTAGTTAAGTTCGCCACTACAGTGAAGTCCTACAAAAGTATTTTTGATGTATTTGAATTTAAAATTAAAAACCAAACTGACATGAATTGAAAAGAATATATTAAGTTAATTGTAAGACCAGATGCTATGAAACTTGATTTTCTCTGACGTGCTAAACAATTTTTATCGTCAGAATCTATCTGCAATATTACAGGTCCTTAGAAAGCATTTCAGCTACAGTAGGCTTCACAACGTCGTGACGTAGCTGCTCTGTGCGTTTTCTGTAACTAGCATTATAGCCCGGTGTTGCTCGGGTGTAATGAAAGCTTCAAAACTAATCTATGGTCCTGGAGCGCAGACTCTTTGGACGTTGACACGAAAGACTAAAAAGCAATAGTTGTTTCCAGTTAAAGCGAAACTGTAGACTGAAAGAAAAATGAATAGATGTAAGTCAAATTTTGATTTCCTGGTATCGATATCAAATAATTTTTTTCATCGTAAACTGAATGTTGAAGGCTAAATAAGTCCTCTGAGTAAATGGTATCATGGCTGAGACTAAGAACTACAATTATACCTAGTTAAAGCCAAACCCGAAGCAAAAAATAAAAAGAGCTCAAAAAATACAGACATATAGGCAGATAGACAGATACACACACAGACATCTTGCCTTTTATTTATATATATATATATATATATAATCGATTTTCTGCACTATTTTAAGAACTGCAACCTTGAAACTTTTGAATATTGTTTCTTATGTCTTATGTCTTTGTCTATGAGTGTATCAAATTTGATTAAAATCGGACCACACCTTCTAGAACTCGATATTTTCGATTATCGATTTTCGATATTTATCGGGGGTACCTCGACACAAAATCTAGCTAAGAACACTCGCAGACGCTTATAGTACAACTGTGTAAATTTTCAAGAAAATAGGTTAAGCCGTTTCGGAATCTATCGGTAACGGACACATACATACACACACACAGACAATGTTCCGTTTATAAATAAGTTTAGATTATCCCAAATAAATGTTACCAAAATTTTATATAGTTAAGCTAATTTCTAGAGTGGCTTAAAAAGCTTATTATTTTATAGTTTAGATGAATAGACGTAACTTCTATGCTAAGAGATTCTTCACTCGCTGTTTTCAATTGTTGAATTTTCTTGATTTCCACTCAAATTTAATCTTCAGCAATTTAAATTCATTTTCAATCGTTACCTTCTGTCTTTTTAATTTTTTTATTATTAAATGTCAATTACAGGTAGGGGATACTAGAATAAAACAGGTACAAAAGTTTAAATACCTGGAAAGTGTTCTAACAGGAGATAGAAAATGCGACACAGAGAACGGAAGGCGAACTTGATGGCGAAGGAAGCATTCCAGAAGCTGAGTAAAGTATTAAGACACAGGAAACTTTCAACTAGAAACAAAGAGAAGGGTACTAGATTGCTATGTGCTGTCAATTCTTCAATATAGCAGTGAATGTTGGACAATATCCTCAAAGATGAAGGAAGTAACTAAAATGTGGATCTACTGAAGGATGCTGTGGATATCATAGACCGAGCATGTGAGCAATTATGAGATATTGGAAAGAATCGAAACGAAAATGATATTAATAGTGAGCATCAGGAAGAGACACCTAAACTTTCTGGGATATGCAATGAGGAAGGACGGCTTAGAGAACCTGATACTAACAGGCCAGATAGAGGGAAAAAGTGACAGAGTAAAGCAACGGATAACATATTTGAAGGGTCTGAGCCATTGGATGATAGAACGGAGGTTGCAAGATGTTACAGGAAAAAGCGTGCTAAGAGCGAGCAAGGATAGGGAAATATGGAAGGTCATGATCGCCTACGTCCTGAAAGGACAAGGCACATAGATGAAGAATAATAATTTTTTGCTGTTATATAACACCGCTGCTGTTTAAAAACAACCATCGTCTTGACAACGACGAAACAATAACAAGTTTGTATAAAAATATAAATCTATATCATTTTTGTAATTATTTTGTTAAGTGAAGTTAAGGAAAATAACAATAAAAAAGAAAGTTATAAAAGAGAAAAACCAAATAAATAAGATATAATTAAAAGAGGAGGAAGTGAAATAAAGGTAAGTTAAATATATATATATATATATATATATATATATATATATATATATATTGGCTTTTTTCTTTTTTTTTCCAAAATTTTCAGGTCTTGACCGTATGTAGCAAGTACAGTACAACCGAGCATATCCAATTTATAACATCGAATAGCCCAAGTGAAGTCTTAATTGGTTGCCGTTTCCTGGGGGAACTTAAATCATGCACGTCCTAAATCTAGTAGCTATTTTTTGTCTGGGTGAGGGCCGAAAACGGATCATATTTGGTCGTGTCGCCTATCGAAGAAATCTGTTTTCTATTTAGACCCGAAACTTCCAGTGACTGACGACGCACCTACACTCAGTACTTAAAGGTGTGTTCATAATAATTTATTCTTCGTCGGTGATGTTTTTGTGGAGAAGGAGTGGCCGGATAGATATCACGTACACACGAAGGAGCTGCCGTGAAGTCGATAGCCAGCGGAAATTTTCTCTTTTTCTCTTTATGTATTCTAACATTTTCCCCAAAAAACCTAAAATTATATAACTCAAGATTCAACACATCCCTGCCCCTTCAGGCTGTCACTCAATTGACGTCAATCGTCTTTGTCTTCTCTGACCATTCAAGTCATTGTTGTCACCATGTGCTTTCTGCTTTTGATGTCAATCATATCTTTATCGGCTATTGCTTGCATTTTCTGCCTTGGATCTCAAGCTTTGGTAGCTATTACCTGTGTTTTCTGCTACTGATGTCAATCATATTTTTGCTGCTCTCTGTGCTTTTTCTATAATTATTCCGAAATAAATGGTAGCTAAACAATAAATTGGTTGCAAAAGGTTATCATTTTATAGGTTAAATAAATAGACGTAACCGTAACTTCTATGCTAACAGATTCTTCCCTCGCATTTCTCTATTGTTGAATTCTGTTGCGGATTTTTGATTTTCACTCAAGTTCTACAGTGCTATGTGCTGTCAGTTCTTCAATATGGCAGTCACTGCTGGACAAAATCAACAAAGATGAATGAAAAAAATCAGCTGAAGGATGCTGCGCATATTATGGACCGAGCATGTGACCAATGATTAGATGATGGAAACGCAAAAGAAAATTAATATTGAGCATCAGGATGAGACAACTGAAGATTCTGAGACATGCAATGAGAAAGTGGGGCTTGGAGAACCTGATACTAACAGGCCAGATAGAGGGAAAACGAGACGAAGGAAATCAGCGGATAACATATTTGAAGGGTTTGATCAGGTGAATGACAAAAAAAAGGGGTTGCGAGATGTTACTGTAGAAAGTGTGTTAAGAGCTATCAAGGATAGGGACATGTGGAAGGCGATAATCGCCTACGTCCTCAAAGGAAAAGGCACATAGAGGAAGAATGTTTTTTCTGTTATATAATACTGCTGTTGCTTAAAAACAACAATCGTTGGTGCCGTGGATATCGACTCGATACGACAATTCAGTCAGTTAAGTGCCATACGTGAAACACGCTTGGGCGATCATGTCTCGAAAGATACATGACTGACTGGGCAGAAGATTATCCCGCAGTAGGTTGCCATTGCTTTCTGCGGTAGACTGGTTACCGACCAAGGCTATAGAACCCAATCTGTCATCTTATTTAATCCATAACTGGAAGAAATAGACGGATTAATACCTTTCCTAAGGGTATTTGCGAGTAAGTGATATGCAAGGAATTCAACGACACTTACTTAGTAGTCATTTTCTAGGATGCGGTGGAAGGTTCAATCAGCCTGCAACTTGCTGTCTTCAAAATCACGTGCTTACTTCCGATAATTTCGTTTTCCAATATGATTTTTTTGAAAAGGCACAAAACTGTGGTGATGATGTTAGCTATGGAGAGTTCAATTTTCCTCTCTGTGTATGTCTTACCAGATCGAAATGAAAATAATATCAATTATTCATTTCGACTGAGCTTTCAGCCCTTCAGCAGTAAGGGGTCGAGATTTCCTCTCGCTATTGCTTGTTTACCATAACCAAAGCTGCAAAAACCAGTGGTGAAATTCAGGATATTCTCGTCTTCGAATTTGTCCTGGACCATGAAAACGTCAACACAGAACAACGATTCAATCAATTCGTTTACTTTTCCTGACAAAAGCAAATGCATTTTACTCGTTTTATTCAATTTTAGAGAAATGTCGTCTTACTTATAGATCCATAAAAATTAATCCTAGCTATCTGGAAATAGGGTTATAGCTAATGCGGAATATTTTGTTTATTTTGTGCAAGATAAACAGACCCGTTAGATCGGAAACCTCGACTCCGTCAAATGAACCTTGTGGTACGTCCAAGGTAACGTTTTTTATTAGCAATATTTTACCATGTGATCTTCCCTACTTAAATATCTAAATGCTCTACATGTTGAATCGTCTTCTTCCTTCAGACATGTGTTGAGCACTTTCTAATACGACAATTGACTGGTCTGATTTAACTTAAATCTGACCTATAAATTTTACTAATTGTATATACTGAACTTTTATGATTGATTCAGAGTAGGTTCTATTATTGCTTTCATTTTGTGTCTAGATCATTCTAGAAACAGAATCTTCTGGAAAGGTGTCTTGGAGCACTTCTCTCTATCGACGATCAGTCACAACCAGAGTAATTCGGGTTGAGACGATTGTTACCCGGGATATGTTAGTTACTTGCTTTACTATTTAGGATGTGGTTTGTGATGTAGTGGATTTGAAACGGAACGACAAATCGGGGAGCCGATTGTGTCTTATATTTAACAACATATGCTTAGAAAATTATTTGCTGCCTCGATACACTATATATATATATATATATATATATATATATATGATGAAATATACACGAGCATATATATATATATATATATATATATATATATATATATATATATATATATAAGAGACAATGAATGTCTATTATGCTTAATCATGAGCCGTTCTAAACGTCGTATTTTGGCTTTAAATTCAGTTGAAAATAAAGAAAAAATTCTCCAAAATTTTGCTAATTTTTTATTACTTTAGTTCTAAGCTTTCGGCTCACATGAGACATCTTCAGAGAGGTTATTAAGACGGTGATACAATAATGCAATGCGGTTCTGTGACGTCACACCGCATGATAGCGCAAAATGACAACGGAACTATGTGTTCAAATGCAATGTAAAATGTTATGACCAGATTTAAACATGATTTTATTAAGTGTGGGTTGTTTTGAATTTTTATGTAGATGGCCTCCAATATCTGAAGGTTCTTTTTACTGTGTGTATGAGTAAGGATTATTGTATTGTTGACTAAAATCTGCCTGATATTACCTACAAGTTGGAGAATTTTTGTCTTTATTTTCAACTGAAATTAAAGCCAAAATACGACGTTTAGAACGGCTCATGATTAAACATAATAGACATTCATTGTCTCTTATATTTAATAATATATATATATATATATATATATATATATATATATATATATATATATATATGCTCGTGTATATTTCATCATTAAAATGGATAGATAAATATTCTTGCAGTGTATCACAACGCAATAATTTCTCTTTACTGAGTTCTCACGGTTGAGTTTTGCCAGTCAATAAGATACTATAAGAATAAAACAATTAATGATGCCAGAAACCCAGAATAGTTACTTAGTTAGTTAATTAGTTAGTTAAGTTCCATACGTGATACACGATTGGGCGATCATGTCTCGAAAGGAACATGACTGCCTGGGCAGAAGATTATCCCGCAGTAGGTTGCCATTGCTTTCAAAAATAAAAAAAAACTTAAAATAAATAAAAAAAACTGATGAAACTTGAGGCATATTCAAATCCCATTGAACTCTCCAGTCTTGTAATTTCAGACATTTCCTTCTGCTAAACTTCGTAATTATAACGCGTGAAAGTAAGCCCCTTGCTACGAAGATGATTAATAGCGTTGTCTATCACCTCTGTGATATACTGATTAATGTTATATTCTCCCTCACTCATAAGCTTTTCTTTTGCCTCACAAAATGGGATATGAGAATGGAATCAAGTTTGATGTTACGAAATTCCATTTAGCTTTCCTATTACAAGTTTTACTCACACAAGACCTGATTCACTTTGCGCTGTTCGGAACAAATTATGAACAGCTAGCCACTCAGTCGTGGGTGTACCTGATCAAAATGAACAATCAAACTGTCTATCGGAACTGACAGTGTAATGTTAGCATTTCAACTCAATATGCATTGAAAATGACAGTTAGTATCACTGAGACATTAATGGGCATACATGCGTATCTAACTAGCGTTTTTAGAGATAAAAAAAACATATATATATATATATATATATATATATATATATATATATATATATCCTGGATGTTAGGCAATATCTTATTTCTTAGGTATTTCTTTATTGTTCTTGAATCATTCATTACTGTAAATGTTAAACTTAACTTCTCTCTCTCTCTCTCTCTCTCTCTCTCACTCTATCCATATATCTATATTTCCAGTACCTTCCTTTGTAAAACGTTTCATCTCTCTCAACACAAATCGGTTCATACCAGTCTATGTATCTTGTATTGTTTCGGTACTCTATCTATCTATCTATCTATCTATCTATCTATCTATCTATCTATCTATCTATCTATCTATCTCACTTCTTTCATGATCTATCTATCTATCTATCTATCTATCTATCTATCTATCTATCTATCTATCTATCTGTCTCACTTCTTTCATGATCTATCTATCTATCTATCTATCTATCTATCTATCTATCTATCTATCTATCTTTCATTTCTTTATCATGATCTATCTATCTATCTATCTATCTATCTATCTATCTATCTCACTTCTTTCATGATCTATCTATCTATCTATCTATCTATCTATCTATCTATCTATCTATCTATCTATCCACTTTTTCCAATACCTTACTTTGTCCAATGCTTGATCTCTCTCAACACTAATCGGTTCATATCAGTATATCTATCTTGTATCGAGACATTTTTCTATCTATCTATCTATCTATCTATCTATCTATCTATCTATCTATCTATCTATCTATCTATCTATCTATCTAAGAGTAGAATATAAGACGATATCAGACTTGAAAAGATGATAAAATGATTAAAGAACAAAGTAGGAAATGTATCTTTATCGAACATGGTTCATTGTTATTAAAGCTTTTTCAGAGATCTGTTTAAAAACGAACCAGACAAAAAAGTAAAAATAAAAAACAAAAAAGATGCCATACTGGAATATTTTGGGGCGGGGTTTGATTCTTATTGGTCAGATGTGTCACGTGTAATAAAGCAATACACGATTATTTTAAATGTAATTGTATGTATGTGTGTATATTAACTCTTGTGTCTTTACATGAATGTTTGCGTGATAATACGCCTGTCAAGGGTAATAAATCGAGGGGCATTTTTTAAATTGTGTGTCGGAGAATTAAACTAATGGATGGTGAAATGTGTGAATGTGTGTATCTGTTGAATGGTGACATTATTGTTTTTGTAAGATAAAATGAAATATATTATTTTAAATTTTTAGCGAAATAATGTATACACGTGTCATATTTATAACCATTTTAGAAAAAAATAAATGAATAATTCTTTTTTTTAAATTCATCTCGTCTTTGAACATTGTTCTTTATTTCTTCTGTTATATATATTATAACATATAAATGTTCCAAACGATATAATAATGTGTTATTTCTCTATGGTTCAACAAATAAATGAATTTACCAGTATGGAATTAAGACTTTTATCTTCGAATAAAAAATGTATTTCCTGTTCAACATAAAGTTGTTTAGGGCTGGGCAGTGTTTATAAAATCAACTTCCTTCAAATCTAGCATTGCACTCAGATCAGACAAAAGGTTTCTTTGCAGGTTCAAGCTCGTTTTAATGGAACGATTGGGTATTAATACTAAGATAATAGTTCTTTATTCTGACCGTTACCCGAAAAGAAATGAAACGATATTCTAGCAGTCAACAAATTTTAGTCAGTTGCCACATTCTAGTAACTACCGACTGTAATCAAGCGAGGGAATGTGATTGAGACGAAGGGAGCTAACGGTCTAACCATCTAAACCATATTCTTTTCATGTGGTAGATGAGAGGTACCTTAATTTGACTTGTTAGTGTCCACTGTCTTAAGGTCAGCAAAGTTATTTTTCTTGCAAGTTTTCGTTTGAATATGTCACTTGTTTAGTTTATTCTTAGTTGTGCTCTATTCTGCTGGCCTCCTTTGCCAGGGTCGGCTTTTTTGGCCCTTGTTAAGACGATAATAATAAAAAGGATTTTGGTAATATCCTGCTGTTGTGTCCTTAATGAGATATCAGCTTACAACTGATATGTCGGGAAGCACACATCGCTGATACCACTATAATTATATCCTCTCTACAAAAACAAAGCTAAGGCCGACAAAACATAACATTCGCTAGTTCGCCGAGCAAAAAGAACACATTTTTTTTATCATTTCACCCCGAGCAAGGCAGAAATGCAACTGATGAGCAAGGGGCTACATAACTGTAAAAAGATTAATTAGAAAAGAGTGAGGAGTACAAACTAGTTAGAAAATAGCAATAGAAAGCTGAGAATGCAGGTGCGATGACAGATACATAGGTGGAGAGAAAGGGAAGGTTATACAGGGGTGGGGAGAGAGCTAGAGTCCAGTGGTTAATAGACGAGTATTGACATTGCATTTAAATTTCTGGAGGTTGTAGCCGTCAGGAAAGTAAGAATATGGGAGCGAATTCCACAGGCGGGAAGTGTGAGAGAAGAAGCTGCAGGAGTAGAATTGTCGTCTGCATTTGGCTAACTTGACTGTGAATGGGTGGGACCCAGTTGCCAGTCTGGTTGCACGAGTAAACACCTGTTGAGGAGGCACCAGTGACGTAAGTTCGTCCGAGCAGAAGCCATAAAAGTATTTATAGAACAGGCAAAGGGAGGCCACATTTCGACGGTGGGGAAGTGGCTGCTGTCGCATATGACCGTTAAGCCGTTCACATCGCCTCATATTTCCTCGTTCGATAACCAGAAAGCAGAAACAAAACATACTTTGGATTGAGTTAAACTGGAAAATGATACTTTTTGAGAAAGTAGAAATACATCAAAATCACATAAGATGAATTATAAATAACAATCATTTAATGGATCACATGGAGATGAAAGAAACCTTTTGAACACAACTGATCTGTCCCTAATTTTAGCCTTAATAAAGACTAAAACTTATAAGATGTATGGTTACATTAATCACCGCCGAAAATGATTAATAAAAATATACATTGAACTTACGGTTTTTAGGGAAAGGAATGGGCAGCAGCGATATATCTAATATGAATTTAATTCAGGAATAAAATTTCTTGAAACCTCTGAATATCGTTACTTATGTCTTTGTCAATGAGTGTATCAAATTTGATTAAAATCCGACCACTCTTTCTATAACTCGATTTTTTCGATGATCGATTTTGGTTGCTCGGTTGTAATGAAAGCTTTAAATCTAATCCATGGTCCTGGAGCTCAGACTCTTTGAACGTTGGCACGAAAGACTAAAAAGCAATAGTTGTTTCCACTTAAAGCGAAACCATAGACTGAAAGAAAAATGAATGGATGTAAGTCAAATTTTGATTTCCTGGTATCGATATCAAATAAACTTTTTCGTCGTAAACTGAATTTTGAAGGCTAAATAAGTCCTCTGAGAAAATGGTATCATGGCTGAGACTAAGAACTACAATTATACCTACTTAGAGCCAAACCTGAATAAAAACTAAAATAAAAGGGCTGAAAAAATACAGACATACAGGCAAATAAAGAGACACACAGACACACGCAAATATCTTGCCTTTTATATATATATATATATATATATATATATATATATATTATCAGTTTTCTGCACTATTGTAAGAACTGCAACCTTGAAACTTCTGAATATCGTTTCTTATATCTTTGTCTATGAGTGTATCAAATTTGATGAAAATCGGACCACTCCTTCTATGACCCGATTTTTTCGATTATCGATTTTCGACACAAAACGAAGCTAAGAACACTCGCAGACGCTTATAGTTCAACTGTGTAAATTTTCAAGAAAAATCGGTTCAGCCGTTTCGGTGTCTATAGGTAACGGACACACACACACAGACAGACACACACACACACACAGATAAAGTTCCATTTATAAATAAGTTTAGATTAGACAACCATTTTAGATGAAATCCAAGGAAACAAGAATGACGCTGTTCAAAAAATATTTTTGCTTTTAATCCAAGTCAAAGACTCTTCGAGTTCTGGACGAGATGTTTAGCTTGTTCAGGACTATTTGGACGCGCTGATTAAAGGAATTGGTTGAAAATACGATTACAGATTTTACTGCCCATCGTTATCTTCATTTATTAGCTAATCGCCAGAAAAACAAGAAATGGGTGCCTCACGTTTTGACTGAGAGAAAAAAAAAAAATTAATCACTCCAACATTTCCGCTGGGGGAAATTAGAACTCATCAAACTAAACATATGCGGAGAATCTGTGCTTTTGAATTTTTCCCTCCTTGAAATGATAATGATGTCATTTACGGTTTAAGAAGAGGGCCAATTGTTATATTGCTAACATATCACCATAACCAATGTCTCTTAATCTGTAACTCTCTACCATAACTGAGATTTTGCTTCATACAGGTTGATCATTACTGTAAAAAAAAAGGACACGTTTTATGTGTTGAAATATTTTTTAATATACACTGCCGGCCATAATTATGAAGCCACCACAGTGTTTTAAAACAATGATGTATTTCATACTATTTTTAGTATATATTGCCAAATAAATAACTATAAATGAAAACAGAATGGTTCTTTTGTTAATACTGCACAACAACATGTGCATTAAATCAATTTATAAATATTTAATAATTAGCGAGTTTGCAGTTTCATCAATGAAAGATCTTTGCTTCCTTGACTTGTAAAATTTTGCAAAGAAATAATAACAAATGAAACATTCTATTTTTATTTAGAATTTTTTTTTTTTTATAAGCGTTTCACCCCGAGCAAGGCATGTCACTGCCACTACTGTGCAGGGGGCTACATAGAGTGGAGAAAGGCTGATTAAATATAGGAAATGACAGAGGGTGGGTGATAGGCGGGTGAGGATACCGAGAATGAGGGTTGGGTAGATGAGAGTGTTGTGAGAATAGTTGGGAGTTAGTGTGATAGGAGGTGTCTATTGACCCTACATTTAAACACCTGGAGATTGTCACTGTCGGGAAAGCAGACTTGTGGAAGGGAGTTCCACAGGAGAGAAGCGCGAGAAAAGAAGCTGTTGGAGTAGAATTTACGGTTACATCTTATTTGTTTAACTGTAAAAGGGTGGGACCTAGTTGCTAATCTAGTATCTCGTGTAAATTCGTGCTTAGGCGGCACCAGTGATCTAAGCTCATCGGAGCAAAAGCCATGAAAGTACTTGTAGAAGAGGCAAAGGGATGCTACATCACGCCGGTGTGAGAGCGGCTGCAGCCGGTCTGCCAAGTCAGTATCAACCACGTTACAGATCCTCCTTTGTATTCTGTCAAGAAATTATCCAGTTTGTAATACTTAGTAAAAATAGTATGAAATAGATCATTTAAAAAAAAACTGGGTGGGTCTAATAATTATGGCCGGTAGTGTCAGTCAGTCAGTTAAGTACCATAAGTGATACACGCTTGGGCGATCATGGCTCGAAAGAGACATGACCGACTGGGCAGAAGATTATCCCGCAGTAGGTTGCCATTGCTTTCTGCGGTAGATTGGTTGCCGACCAAGGCTATAGAACCCAATCTGTCCTGTTATTTAACCCATAACTGGAAGGAATATGCGGATTAATACCTTTCCCAAGGGTATTTGCGCGTAAGTGAATGCAGCTGGCATTCGAACTCAGCTCCCTGATTTCTCGTTCCGAGCCGATACCCAATGCACCACAACGCATATCTTAGGCCGGTAGTGTACATATTGCAAAATTTTTTCTCTTCGTATTAGGTCATAATAAATATCATAATTCATCTCTGTCTTTGTCTTCCAGGAATATTCTATCGGAAAACAAAAGAAGGCTCTACTACTTATATAAAATTTATCTCTGAATGATTTGTTGTCAACAATATAGAAATGCAGCATTTTTTTAATATCTGTTGATCGTTGTGTAAACGACTACAAATAAGCAAATAAACTTTAAGAAAACTGAATGCATGGTCATCAGCAAAAGGTGCAACCCAAAATGCCAAAAACAGGTGGTGGGTACCAGAATAAAGTAGGTGCAAAAATTTAAATATCTAGGAAGTGTTCTAACAGGAGATGGAAAGTGCGAAACAGAGATCCGAAGGCGAATTGGCATGGCAAAGGACCCGTTCCAGAAGATGAGCAAAGAGTGCTGGACTGCTATGTTATGTCAGTTCTTCAATACGGCAGTGAGTGCTGGACAATATCATCGAAAATGAGGACAAAACTGGAAGCAGCGGAAATGTGGTTCTACAGAAGGTTGCTGCGGATATCGTGGACTGAACATGACTGAACATGAGGTGTTGGAAAGAATGGCAACCAAAAGGAAATTAATACCGAGCATCAGGAAGAGACAACTAAAGTTCCTGGGACACGCAATGAGGAAGGAGAGCTTGGAGGACCTGATACTGACTTGCCAGGTAGAGGGAAAGAGAGACAGAGCGGATAACATATTTGCAGGGCCTGGTCGGGTGGATGACGGAACGGGGGTTGCCAGGAGTAACAGGAACAAACATACTAAGGGCCACAAGGGATAGAGAGACGTGGAGGGCCATGATCGCCTACGTCCTAAAGGGACAGGGCACATAGAAGAAGAAGTTCTGAAATATATCGAAAACAAATAGTGTAAAAAGTAAGAGTTAACCTAAAAAAATCAGAGACCAAACAATCTTGTGGTTTCATAGAGTTTCTCACGAGTTTATATTTTATCAGCAGAGTTTGAATGCCAAAATTTCATCATAGTTCGAAAACGGTCCGTCGTTTTTGCATTAATAACGGTTAAGGAATTACTATTTTGGCAATGAATCATTTCGATGTGTTGTGAAGAGAATCGTACAGAATTAAATTTGATCACGCAAACCTAAATAATGAAATTCAATCAAAGTTTAAATAATCACCTTCCGGGAATTTTTTAACAGGTCGCAACCTATTCTAAAACTCAACATCCTAAAATAAAAACATGTTAATATCTGGCATCAAATTTTAATCAGCAGTTGAGTGAAGCTTTTAAGTTTATTTTCGCTTTTGCTTTCAAATATTCATCAAAGTTTGCAGTATCCTTCTTGCTTCAAATACTCAGGTTTTATGCGTGTTCAGTATCGGTAAGTGTTTTCAGAGCAATATAATACCAAATATCAAAGTAATTAATCCAATTAACTGAATAGATTTTGAAATTAGAATATAAAAAACAAATAAGCTTTGATCAAAAACCGATTCATCTTAAATATTGAGCCGCAGTTAGTGACTTAGCAACCAGAAACAACACCAAAGTTAATTATACTCTCAATATGCTGACTCAGAGCGTTTCATTTATTTATTTTTCCTGAGTTGCAAAGCCAACCGCTTCAACTGGAAATAGAACAGAAAGTTTGATATGTGCGTTGTGGTGCATTGGATATCGGCTCGGAACGAGAAATCGGGGAGCCGAGTTCGAATTCCACCTGAATTCATTGCATTCACTTACGCGCAAATACCCTTGGGAAAGGTATTAATCCGCATATTCCTTCCAGTTATGGGTTAAATAACAGGTCAGATTGATTTCTATAGCCTTTGTCGGCAACCAGTCTACCGCAGAAAGCAATGGCAACCTACTGCGGGATAATCTTCTGCCCAGTCAGTCATGTCTCTGTCGAAACATGATCGCTCAAGCGTGTATCACGTATGGCACTCAACTGACTGATTTGCAACCTACGGCCCGAGAGCCACAATCCAGTTCCAAGGACAGTCGTTGTGGGCCTCGCTGATGCTTTCACAACTTCAGCTCCAATTAACTAAGCTCACTGGTGCCCCCTATTTATGAATTTACACGAGCTACTAGATTAGCAACTAGGTCCCACAATTTTACAGTGAAACCGATAAAATGTAACTGCAATTTCTACTCTAATAGATTCTTTTCTCATACTCCCCGCCTGTGGAATTCCCTTCTATATATGTGCTTCCCCGAAAGCTATAATCTACAAGAATTTATATGTAAGGTCAATAGTCATCTCCTATCTCACTAAATTGCATCCTCTCTCTCAAAATCCTTTTTCCATCCACTCCACCCCCATTATACCGGTATTCTCCTCCGTCTATTACCCTCCTCCTGACATTCCCTATAACTAAACCCACTTTCTCATCATTTTCCCCTATGTAACCCCCTGCGCAATAGTGGCAGTGAAACTGCCTTGCTTGAGGGTGAAATAATTTTTTTATAAAAATTAGTCACGATAGGGAGTGTTTTTTGTTTTCCCTCAGCTTATGATAACTCTAGGAGAGTTTAGCACTGTTTCACTGTTTTTACAGTCATTAATAAATTGATAATATGGAATTAGTTGTGGGGTCTGGCACTAAGAAATTTAGTTCAAGAAAACCTGCGAGAAAATCGTTCTTTGTTAGAATCGATCTCGCACATTTATAAATCTATCATTCGTCCGTGCATTGAATATTGTCGCAATATCTAGTCAGGTGCTCTTTTTATATATTTGTAGATCTCGCCCAAGTTAAAAGACGGCTTAATAGATAGAGACTTGTCAACTCTATTTCAGTTATTTATCGTCACCGTAAATGGCAATTTTCTGTCTGTTCTATAGATATTTTTTTTATCTTATAAGCTTTTCATCATTTCGACAATTGAATTCCTTGCATTCACCTACGCGCAAATACTCTTGGGAAAGGTATGAATCCGTCACTGCCCTCCAGTTATGGGTTAAATAACAGGATAGATTGGGTTATATAGCCATGGCTGGCTGTTAGTCTACTGCAGAAAGCAATGGCAACCTACTGTGGGATAATCTTCTACCCAGTCAGTCATGTCTCTTTCGAGACATGATCGCCCAAGCGTGTTTCATGTATGGCACTTAGCCGACTGAATGAATATAATAGTTGAAAACATGATTAAGGCTTCTACTGGGCATTAAGTGGGGGTTCGGTTTTCTATTGTTATGAAGTAATAAACTGATCTCTCACTAGTTATACTTAATCAGCTATTGGTCAAATAACAGGACATATTTAGTTCTATAGCCATGATTGGCAACCAGTATACCGCAGAAAGCAATGGCAACCTACTGCGGGATAATCTTCTGCCCAGTAAGTCATGTCTCTTTCTAGACATGATCGCCCAAGCGTGTTTCACGTATGGCAATAAACCGACTGAAGGAATATAATAGTTGAAAATATGATTAAGGCTTCTACTGAGCATTAAGTGGGGGCTTGGTTTTCTATTGTTATGAAGTAATAAACTGTTCCCTCACTAATTATACTCAATATAAAAATGTAATATAATCCATCTCTTCTCACTTCAGCTATATGTCAAATAACAGGACAGATTTAGTTCTATAGCCATGACTGGCAACCAGTCTACTGCAGAAAGCAATGGCCACCTACTGCGGGATAATCTTCTGCACAGTAAGTCATGTCTCTTTCGAGTCATAATCGCCTAAGCGTGTAACACGTATGGCACTTAATTGACTTATTGGCCTCGACAATATGAATGTAAGCGTTTAAACTACATTTGGAATTAGGTCTCACAGTTTTACTGTTGAATTAGCTCGATAGAACCTTCTGTTTATAGGTTATTTTCTCTTTCAGTTTCAGGATTTTGTCACCTAGAATGTTCAAAAAATTTAAACCAATCCTAATTGCCATTTTCTATCTTCTTAAACTTTTATTGTCTTTTCTCCTTACTAATGTCTTCTTATTAATGATTCGTGCAAAATAGTTGAAAATATGCATAAAAATGAATTTCTTTGTTCTTTCTTCCTGTTTCTTGCTTTTCTGCGATGTACAATCTTTAAAATTTCAAATACAATATCAATCACCATATTCCTTCTTCCATTCTCCTTACTTGTTTCTTAATTCTCTTTCCCCCTCTTTCATCTTTGTGGTATTATCTCCTCGATTCGCTGAAAATGATTAAAAAAAATTATGTTTGTCCGCTGTAAGTATGACCTCTTGCTAGGATACTTGATGCAATCACCTTCTCAAATATATATCATCTTTCTTTTACAACTAAATTGATACAGCCGTTACGCAGAGAAAAATTTGCTTACAGATTTTGGGAGAGAATGCAATATCTGACGCGATCAAAACATGTGTCAAGGTCTCTATACTAAATGTCTTTCGAGTTGCGTATAGACGGGCTTTACCGTTTTAATCGAGAGCATGATAGATTCTTTCCGCAATTATTGACAGTACCAGCAGTTGACCTAGAGAAACGAAACTCTTATTATTTGTCTGGGAAGAGGGCTTGCCATACGATAAAAAAATAATGCAACTTTCAAAAAAATAATATTCCTTTGTAATTATATTTGCTTCATTTTTATATTACAATTATGCCCGCAATATTTGCTATCTTTAAATTTGTACGACCTATAATTTTTTTAAGAAAAGACCAAAGTCTTTTAACAACCTAAGATATAGATAAATATTCTCAATATTTTACGGGATAATTTTTTCTATGTTTATTTTGAAGAGAAGTATGTATTCTAGCCATCACTGACTTCTAACCAGATTTTAGATTCAATTATTCACATCTGACCTGCCAAGAGGAGATATAGTTTCAGCGGTTACCCGGGTTGCCGCATTCTATGGTGTCATCTCCCAGGTCGATATTATCAATATTTCTTTTATTTCTTTGATACACCTACATTGACGAGAATCTAAAGACCCCTTATTTGTTAAACGCCAAAGGAAGAATCTCCGTTCTTTGCACTGATATAATAGCGACTTAATATTATTTAGAACCTAGTTAGCAAACGTATATCAAACTTATGATCTATAAAAGTAACATTTAAGAATAAAATTTAAACTACCGGACGTTTCAACTTCACACATATACCTCATATATATATATATATATATATATATATATATATGACGTATATATGTAAACTACCGGACGTTTAACAACTTCACATATATACCTCATATATATATATATATATATATATATATATTTACATATTTTTACATTTTTTATATGAGGTATATATGTGAAGTTGAAACGTCCGGTAGTTTAAATTCTATTCTCAAATTTTACTTTATATATATATATATATATATATATTATTTTACTTTCATCCGAAACGGAAAAGTAGGAAGGTAAATTCCAAGAACCTGATTCTAATTAATATCAAAAATATTAATATTAAAAGTGATACAGGAGGAGAGCTCAATGTAATTAAAATTACAGACCCAAAATAAATTAAAATAAATTTTGAAAATTCAAAAATATTGAATGAACATTTCAACATGAAATCCCTAAGAGAGATTTCACGTATCCTCAGCAACACAGTCTAAATCAAATATATATATATATATATATATATATATATCAAAATGAAGTAAAATAAGATTAAAAAGGAGAAAAAAAGGTAAAAAAATAAAAAAATAAAAAATAAATAACGGTTAAGATTTGAGAAATATACGTCACAAAAAGTTTTTTTTTAAAAATCAGTCTAATTTTGATTTTTACTTTTTGATAGAGTTGAAAGTGAAGAGATGGAAATTCGGCATGTCTCGCTTAATGGACGAAAAGAGTTAAGGAATGGGAGGTCGTTAAATTGAGAATTGGGTTAAACAAAACAGAACAGAAAGGGAAAAGGAAAAGGCGGAAGGGATTTCATGTTGAAATGTTCATTCAACATTTTGGAATTTTGAAAATTTATTTTAATTTATATATATATATATATATATTAGCTCGATAGAACCATCAGTTTTATGTTTATAGCTTATTTTCTCTTTCAATTTTAGGATTTCTTGTCACCTAGAATGTTCAAAAAATTTAAACCAATTCTAATTGCCATTTTCTATCTTCTTGAACTTTTATTGTTTTTCTCCTTACTAAATGATTCGTGCAAAATACTCGAAAATATGCATAAAAATGATTCTATAGCCATAACTGGCAACCAGTCTACCGCAGAAAGCAATGGCAACCTACTGCGGGATAATATTCTGAATATATTTCATCTTTCAATATGAAATCCTGAAACCGAAAGTGAAAATAATCTATATACATAAAACTTCAGAATAATTATATCATACACAAAAATAAACTGAAAGCACACGTAAGATCTAAACCTACAATCACACTAAAAAGTTCTGGAAATTTGAATAGATATTTTTATTATTATAAAAGATAAAAAATGCTATAGAAAAAATCGATGTAATAAATCCTTAAAGTAAGATCTAATGCCCGCAAAAATATCTGATTAAATAAAATATTTTAAAAAATTAAAAGAAATAAATAGAATTCCAAACTATAATTTATAGAAAAAAGAATATAAAAAAATTAAAAGAAAAAAAACCGACCCTCTAAACTTAAAATTAAGATTAAACATACAACTTTATACAAAAAACTGATAAAACACTAATTTGCATTTACTTTCTAAAGAATATAAATTTAGATTTCTTGAAATAACTTTGCCTAAATGCAATAATGCTCCAAACTTTACTATAACATATAAAAAACATATTTTTAAAAAAAAACCCCAAAAAAAACCCATAATATAAAAACATATTCCATACCGAAAATTCAAAATTCGAAAGAAAAAACACCCCACCCCAATCACGTTTATCTAAGAAACCTCAAAGTGAAAACCTAGACACAGGATCAAAGGTAATACATGAATTAGGTCCACTAACAGCAGACATCAATCAATTAAACGATATCCAATCATAAAAATGACCACTCAACACGAATCCCTCTTAGAAATTCTATCCTGAAGATATACCCGACTCATAGGACGTACATTCCAACAGATAATATCATTTATCAACAATTTCGCACTTACACACTGGATTCTTCGAGGGTCGAACGGTCAAAACGAGAGACACATTAACTTAATTACCAATAACCTCAACCAACCCCCACGACAACAACGAACCAAATATAAAAAGAGAATGATTCCAAACCTTTATTTCTCCCGATGATGTGTTTGGGTTCTAAACACTGAAACAGCCATATGATTGTAGAGAAGAGGACATATACAGAAGAAATTATGGACATGTTCTAAAACATAAATTATAATATATATATATATATATATATATATATATATATATATATATATATATATGTGTGTGTGTGTGTGTGTGTGTATGTGTGTGTGTGTACTTTAGAACATATACAAAATACAATCTACTAAAAAATGTTTACATTTTGTTTTCCCATTAAAAGAATAATGTCTCATCAGGTAGTTAGTAATGACGGTAATATTTATTGCTAGTAAGATTATTACCATCATTACTAAAGCATTGTTGTTCTTTCAATGTCAAAACAACATGTACACTTTTGTAGTAGATGGTAGTTTAGACATGTTCTAAAGTATAATTTATAATAAATATTCATTGCTCAATTTCTATATTGATCAATGTTTTAAATTAATGTTTTGATCGTTGTAAATATTTTCTTCGTTTCTCATTCATTATAGTATACACGTGTTGGCTAACTCGCCTATATTCTGAAAAAATATTTAAATTTTATTTTTGACTTCAGAAATTTAATTAAATCAACTTTCTGTGTTACCTCCTCGTGGTAAGTTCACCCGGAATCAGTCTGTCTTTTCTGAAATTTTTAATTATTCATTTTTTAAATTTTTGTTTTTTTGTTGAATTTTTATCTTATTTGTTTTGTCACTAACCGAAGTAGTTCGTGTAAATTATTTTGCAATTGAAGGTTCGTTTCGAATTAAACTAAGTTAAAACTTAGTAAATTTAAGTTACTCTTTTCTGTTTCTTTTTTTTTTTTATTAGAGTAGATAGTTATTACTATCGCTCGGTCTCACACTCCACCCGCTTCTTTTGATCAAGAGTAGAGGTGATCGCCTTGTTTCTTGTTCAGGAAGGGGTTTCCGGTTCATCCCCCTTCTTCGGTCTTAGTGTTAGTTCAGCTGGAAGCTGCTTGCAGTTACGGAGTATGGTGGCAACGTCTTTACATTCTGAGGGTACCGGGTTGGCAGTTTCCTGGTTGCTGCTTCCGACTGATAGTTAGGAGCCCGAAATCTTGCGTAGCGTCTTGAGAGGCTGCTCTGATCAACAGTTGAATAATACCGGGATTCTTGTAGTGCCATATCTTGCATGGACGGGCGTCCCTGCATGAACGTTCGGTGGGCAACACCGAGGCCACATTATGTTGTAGGCCGCGCCAGTCTCCATCCTTCACATGCTGCAAACAAGTGACCGACTGACTCTATTCTAAGACCTCTTCTTAACTGAATCACTATGGAAAAAAGCAAACATAATAGCAAAGCTAAACCAGCTAGTCTGAAAACGCCCAAACCCGTCTGCATCTCTTACACTAACATACGTGGTATCCGCACTAACTTCCTCAGCGTTGATTCATTCCTTCACACTAACTCGCCTGATATCTTGGCCCTATGTGAAACTAACCTTAACTCTTCTATCCCCTCTTCTGAGTTTGACGTTCCTGGCTACCTTTCCCTTTTCAGGAAGGACTCCAAAGTTCATATGCATGGGCTTGGTGTGTATGTCAGCGAACACCTTCCCCGAGCTAGGGCGACATCGCTTGAAACCCCGGATCATTCTTTCCTGTGTTTCCGTCTCTCACTTCTAAGCTCGATTACCTATCTCTTCTTTCTCTACCACTCCCCTTCCTCTCCTGACTGTTCGTTACTTGACAGTATCTCTGACAATATTGACAAAGCCATTCTTCCCATCCCTCTGCCCATATATTCGTGTTTGGTGACTTTAACGGCCACCACACCAAGTGGCTGGAGAACTCTGTCGCCGAACCTGCTGGAATCTTTCAATCACCCAATCACTTACGCAAGTGGTGAACTTCCCCATGCGTTTCTCTGACAACCCTAACGGAAGGGACTCACTGCTAGACCTCTGCTTCATTTCCATCCCAGACTCTTGCACTACCAGAAACTCTGCCCACTCGGTAACTCTGACCACACCGTAGTTTCCGTCAACATTTCATTCCACTCCCAACCAACCCAAGAAACCCAGACAAGTAGAATATCCTACTGCTACCAAAGAGCAGACTGGGATTCGTTCCGAGACTTCCTCTGTGACTTCCCATGGAACAACGTTTTTAGTCTTCCCATCGAAGAATGTGCATCCGAGGTCTCCTCCTGGGTTAAGGCTGGCATCGATGCTTTCATCCCTGCCAGGAAATTTCAGCTTAAATCACCATTCGTCTCCATGGTTCTCGCCCGCTTGCTTGGCCACCATTGACCATCGGAATCATTTCTTCCGACTCTATCATAGCTACGCGTCGGACCAAAACAGACGCCTTTTCGCTTTAGCTCGTAATAAGTGTATAAAGATACCTAACGAAGCTAAGATGTTATTTGCTGCCAGAATGAAGCAACGCATAGCATCCTCTAAGTTCGGCACCAAAGACTACTGGCGGCTTTGTAAAAGTGTAGTTAAGAAAAGCAAGTCTACAATACCCCCACTAATAAACAAATTTGAGGTCCTCACCTCCCCAGCGGACAAGGCTGAATGCTTTGCCCGCAGATTCTCGAATCATTCGAGACTGGACTCGTCTGGAGTTTCTACTCCCGACTTCCCACCTAGCACTGATGATCAACTGAATGACGTCCATATTACACCCTCGCTTGTATCTAAGATAATCTCGAAACTTGACCATACAAAGCGAGCGGAGGGGACGGAATCTCAATCATAGTCTTAAAGAAATGTGCCCCCGAACTTTCCTCTGTACTTTCTAAGCTCTACAACTTCTGCCTATCTGTTACCTGCTTTCCTGCCTGTTGGAAATCTTCCTCTGTAGTCCCTATATTTAAAAACACTGGAGAACCCTTGGACCCCGCAAATTACCGACCTATCAGCCTTCTTCCGATCTTTGGCAAAGTGTTCGAAGCCATTTTCAACGGCGAGGTGGTTCAGCATCTCACAGCACACAGGCTCCTCTCGGAAAAGCAGTATGGTTTCCGCTTCACCAGGTCTACAGCTGAAATGCTAACGACAATCACAGAGTACATATGTCAGGCACTCGACAGGAATGGTGAAGCCCGAACCGTTGCCTTGGATATCTCTAAAGCATTCGACAGAGTTTGGCATGCTGGCCTTCTATGCAAACTGCTGAGCTATGGTATAGCTGGACAATAGTTTGAACTAATCCAGTCATTCCTATCTAACCGCACATTAAAAGTGGTATTAAACGGACATGCCTCCCAGAACTACCATACGAACGCGGGTGTCCCTCAAGGGTCTATCCTAGGTCCTCTTTCTGATCTACATTAATGATCTCCCTGATACCATAAGATTGCAAGTAGGTATGTACGCCGATGACACCACAGTTTATTCTCGCCTCGATCAAAAATCTGATGCGGGCGACAAAGCCAACCTTGCAGCCGAGCTTGGAAAGAACCTCCAATCCGTAGTGGACTGGGGTAAAAAAATGGCTCGTAAATTTTAATGCTTCTAAAACGAAGCTACTATCAATCATCATAGACAATCGCACCTACCTCCTATTAGCATGGACGAGGCTTGCCTCCCAGAGAGTAAAACACGACGCGTCCTTGGTCTTCCACTTTCAGCGGACCTCAAGTGGAATGACTATATCAAATCCATCGCTAAATCCGCTGCTATGAAAGTCAGTTCTCTGTGCAGGGCCCGGAGGTTTTTCCGTCTGAATCTATCCTGCACATTTATAAATCTACCATCCGCCCGTGCATTGAATACTGTTGCCATATCTGGTCGGGTGCCCCTGCTATTCTCCTTGGGCTTCTCGACATTGTTGAGCGGAGGGTCTGCAATGTGATCGATACCGACTTAGCAGACCGCCTGCAGTCTCTTTCCCACCGGCGCGAGGTGGCTTCCCTGTGTCTCTTCTATAAATACTTTCACGGCTTCTGCTCCTGTGAACATAGATCACTGGTGCCCTCTAGGTTCGAATTAGCAACTAGATCCCATCCTTTTACAGTGAAACCGATAAAATGCAACTGCAACTTCTACTCCACATTTTCTTTTCTCGCACTTCGCGACTGTGGAATTCTCTTCCACATGACTGCTTCCCCGACGGCTACAATCTCCAGGAGTTTAAATGTAAGGTCAATAGACACCTCCTAACACACTAACTCGCTTCCATTCTTTCAAACACTCTTCCCACCCAACTATCTATCACCCTCCTTCTGACATTTCCTATATCTAACCACTCTTTCTATTTACCTTCGCCCATGTAGCCCCAGCGCAATAGTGGCAGTGGAAAGTCTTGCTTGGTGCAAAATGATTAATAATATATATATATATATATATATATATATATATGTGTGTGTGTGTGTGTGTGTGTGTGTGTGTGTCTCAGATTAAAAAACTCACAGTTATATTTCGTGTATTACAATCAAAGGTGTCAGAAATGAGCTGTGACGTTGACATATATATATATTTTTCATTTCTCAAGGCACACAAGTACTTTCAACCTCTCTCCGAGATCATCTTCAGGGGTGTGAATTATGGTAACAAATGTAACCTGAAAAATTTGTTACTGAAAATTACTGTACATTTTTTCTGCTTCAAATATAACAGTTGACAATTGCTAGCTTTCATTACAACGCGAAAATTATCCATCTCTCAGTATGAACGGATTTAATTAAATATAAGCAAACATAATGTTTGCAATTTATTTAATCTAACATGTTTAAAAAAATTGCTGCCTAAAAACAAAACTATGTATATATATAGTCACCCGTAGACAGATCTGTTTCGATGTATCACAGCTCATCAGTACGGTTAGACATCCGATTGGTTTTTACCCCAGGATTAAAACCCGACCGAATTGGTGTCAGTCGGTGATTCTACCTCTGCGCTATTGGCGCTCGGCAGAAGGAGGCGGACTTTTAGCGTATGATGTATCATATGCCAGTAAACAGAATGCTCTAATTCATTACTGAATAAGCGATGAGTAGATGCTAGAGTAGCTATTGTTTTTTCAAAGTCTACCATTCTTCCAGATTTCTCATTGAAAATTACCTTTCCTTATCTGAATTTGACTGAGGAATATATATATATAACATCGAAAATCTAAGTGAGCCAATAACCTCCCACTGTTTCGCTTCACAGCTCGTCAGGGAAAATTGGCCAATTTTCCCTGACAAGTTGTTATGCGAATCCGTGGTAGGTTATCGGCTGACTTAGATTTTCGAATTTGTTTGCTCTACCTTTGCGTTAGGTGCTTTGTGCACTCTACTTTTGTATTGAGCTCTTTATTGTTAAGGTTTTCGTCTTGGCTTTTTTCTTTCTTTCTCACGAATGCTTGACTTTTTGTTCATGTATTTCGTTTGTTTCTTTTTTTCTTCCTCTTATATATATATATATATATATATATATATATATATTCTTCAGTCAAGTTTAAAAAAGGAAAGTTATTTTTCTCATATATTCTTTGCTGATATTTTGGCTTTCAAATTAAATTGATGAATCTGTTTTGCCCCTTTTTTTATCTTTATTTTAATTATGTCCACAACATTTTCTATCTTTAACTTTTGGACCTCACATATTTTTTATGAGAAAAGAACAACGTCTTATATTTCTTTAGACAATTTTCTCGATTTTCTCTGGGTAAAATTCTACATTTATTCGGAACAGAAACAGAAAAAAATTAAAAAAAACTTCAATAAACAAATTCTTTGTCGTCTTCTTGTCTCTCTCGAACTGGCCGACATGAACTTTGGTCATTTTACGTCAGGTCACAAAGGAAGTTTGATAATGATGTGATCAAGATCTCTCGAAAGCCTCTCTTCGGCATTGGAATGTTCTGCTTTAGAATGTAAAGGAAAGAAATACCTCGAGGGATTAGTGTTTATCTCTTCTTGTACGTTATTAAAAACTGACAATCGACTTAGTGTATGAGCGCGAGGCGTGGGATATGATAAACTCGTATTACGGATTAGAGAACGTAGTCTTCCAGATTGTCAGCTATGTCAAATCCGTTATGTTGATGTCTCCTTTTGATTCCAGTCGGTATCAACGGATTCACTGGAATTATATTATCCTCTGAAGAAATTGGAATCGCCTTTGTACCATTTTTTTTTTAATTTTTATATTTCGATCTTTTTTTCTTTTTCAGTCGTTTGCACTTCCTTTAAATCTTCAAGTTATAATTCTTTGCTTTCATTCATTCTTTTTTTCGATCTTTCATTCATTCTCTCTTTTGATTTTTTGTTTTTATTTATTCATTAATTTTTTTTTTTTTGGTTTTTCATGCATTTACTTATTTTTCGCCTTTTTCTTTCCTTTCATATTTTTTTAAAAATTTTATCTCATTCTTCTGTTTCATTGGTTGTTTGTTCCTTCGTTAAAACCTTCTTTTTTTATATATAATCTTATCGCCCCATGCGATACGATTGGGCATTTTACTGCCACTGTTTTACAAAGGGTTACATAGGAGGAAAGTTATGAGAAAGAGTGACAGGTTATAGGGGGTGTCAGAAAGTGGTTAGGAGAAGGATGAAAATACTGATGAGAGTGGAGTGGACGGAGAAAGGAGCATGAGAGAAGGATTATTGTGGCCATTAAGTGAGGAATTATTTATATATTGATTGTAATGTAGAATTGAACCCCCACTTTATAACCACATTATAATAGTATAATTTTTTTTTATATTCATATCGCCCCAAGCAAGGCATTTTACTGCCACTGTTTTGCAGGGGGTTACATAGGAGGAAATTTATGAGAAACAGTTTCAGGTTATAGGGGGTATCAGGAAGTGGGTAAGAGAAGGATGAAAATACTGATGAGAGTGGAGTGGACGGAGAAAGGAGCATGAGAGAGAGGATGCAGGTTAGTGAGATAGGGAATGACTATTGACTTTACATTTAAATTCTTGGAGATTGTAGCTATCGAGGAAGCAAGTAAATGAAAGAGAATTTACCAGGCTGGCAGTGCGTGAAAAGAAGCTGATGGAGTAGAATTTGCGTTTACATTTTATTGGTTTCACAGTAAAAGTGTGGGACCTAGTTGCTAATCTTGTTGCTCGAGTAAATTCATATATAGGGGGCACCAGTGAGGTAAGTTCATCAGAGTAGAAGCCGTGAAAGTATTTGTAGAAGAGACACAGGGAAGCCACACTGCGTCGGTGAGAGATCGACTGTATCTGAGCTGCCAAGTTGGGATCAATCACATTACAGATTCTCCGTTGGATTTTGTTGAGAACACCTGGGTAAATAGCAGGAGCACCCGACCAGATATGGCAGCAGTTTTTAATGCACGGGCGGGTGGTAGATTTATATATGTGCAGGATTGTCTCAGAGGGGAAAAACTTCCTGGCTCTACACAGAAAACCGACTTTCTTAGCAGCGGATTTAGCTATAGATTCTATATCTTCATTCCACTTGAGGTCTGCTGTGAGAATGAGGGGGACTTGCATTGCATTTTTATACACCAAAAGATGCAATGCATTATGGAATCACAGGAAGACGCAAAAGGAATTTGGGTATACGTACAAATATAAAAGCAACGGATTTTCTTCAGTGAGCAAGATGGGAACAACGTTCACAGTTGGCGGCTGAAACGTCTGTTAGTGAGATTTCGAGACAGAACTCGAGAAGGAACGACTCTGGATTGGAATACCGGCTGGGAGAGCCACAATTCACTCGCTGGTTGCTGTTTTAAGTTTATTTTGCTACAATCTAATAGTGATTTTACTGAATACATATATTCTTCTGCATTTCAAGATAGTTTTTATAAATTTGATAAATATCTCTCTCAAAATAATCCAGTACCGTTAATTCAGTAATGAATTAGAAGACTCCCAAAATACTATTTAATCAGAATATCAAAGGCATCTCGCCATAAGCGAGGCACTATATAGTAATATTCTCCTACCATCAATTTTCTCCTACCATCAAATAAACACTATTTATCAGTGGAAATTGAGATTTAAATATTAAAAAATAGTCAAACGCTCACGCAATGCTCAGCCTCGCGCATAAAGCGATAGCTTTAAAGAACTCTATTTGTAAAAATACAAAAAGTAAAAACACAAAAATTACGTTACACAAAAATGAGGACATAATAGCAAGATCGGAAAAAGAACAACATTGAAAA
>JBBBDQ010001406.1:350000-372500 GCA_037127315.1 Ascarosepion bandense | reverse complement strand
GTAAATTAATATTCCTACATTATATTTGTAAAATCTAGAAGAACTTTGAACAAGGCGATGTCGTAAATAAACGAATTAATAGACAAAATATCTGTAAATACAAACTAAATCCCATATCTAATTTGTCTCTCTTATACCGTTCGATAATTGCAAAAATTAGAGCCTTTTCGAGAAATCTACTATAAAACTTCGCGTGTCCTCGATTTTGAAATGTCAGTACATTTCATTAAAACACGGGAGATGGTTTGAAGACAAGGTTGGTTTTCTTCGGCTTAAAACGCTAAAAGCTAAAGAGAAATAATAAAAAAAAGATAGGAGGAGAAAGAGGATCTTGATCATAAATGCGCTGAAGAAAAATTGATCAGCTGCAAGCGAAAAATGCTAATGGAATGGTTTAATTAAGAAAACACGAAGGAATAATTTCAATGATGACCTTGCGGAAAGTTGGAAAAAGCATGAGCCAATGTGTCGAAGATGTTGGTTCATCTATAGCAAAACAACTGGGATATATTTTCACACGTCAATGCGGTACACGTAATTAACTCCTTCGTTATCTCTCCATCTCTCTCATTTTCTCCGACTCTCTCCCTATATATATATATATATATATATATATATTGAGCTGACGTGTCGAGCTGTCTAAGAGACTTCAGATCAATTTGACGATTTCAATTAGAGGACGCAGGTTCGAATCCTATCGGAGGACGTATATATCGATTACGGAAGACTTTTCTTTACCGACAGAAGGATTTTGTGAAATCTTGTCATTTGTTGGGGAATATTTTACTTAACTGCCCCTCGATAATTATATACACGCCATTTCTCCTCCCCTCGTTATAGATATATATATGTATATGCATATTAATTTAAGCCTCTCCCACTTTTTTCTTCTCTCCACTTTTGTTGCTTTTCTTTCGTTTGATTTATAATTCTAACGATTTTCTCTTGATGAGATGTTAGACGATATGGCTCTGGAGACTGTAAATAAATTCCTTGTTTTTAAAGTAATATATATATATATATATATTCGTCATCCATATACAAGCCTGTTTCGCTGTATCACAGATTATCAATGTGGCGAGACACATCCACTTGCGTCTGGCCGAGATCGAAACTAGGACGATTTGGTGTCAGTCGGAGTCGCTACTCGCTAAGCCATAGGAACATGGAATCAGGGAACGCAAATTTTAACGTATATATGTGTATATATATATACATATAGAAGTATGTGTGTATGTTTGTGTGTATGTGTATGTGTGTATGTGTGTGTATGTGTACGTGTATGTGTGTATGCGTGTGTGTGTGCGGTACCTGGGTTAATCTGTTCATCAGTCGTTCACTTTATTCAATTATCGCTTTTCCAAACTCAATGTCTTTATCATTTTTCCCTCTTTTTCCCTCTTTCTCTTTCTCTCTCTCTCTCTTTATATATATATATATATATATATATATATATATAAGTTAGGATAAAAATGAAATATCTAAATAGACAGAATGATAAGGTAAACAACTAATAGGAAACGTTTCTTTATCGTGTTTGGCTGTTAAAGTTTTATAAAGAATGAGATCTGGAGAAGGAATATATAAAAGAACATATTCTTGCATTTTTCATTTTGATCTGCTTGATTTTCATTGATTAATCATTTTTTACGTGCATTCAACTTGTCAGACAAGACTTAATATAATTCCTGACGTTTCGAATACAAAGAGAATCGAAACGTCGAATGGACACGATTTTCTTTCGTGTTTTCGATTGATACACGTTTCTTATTTTTCATTATCATATCAAGTTATGGTATATTTCTTGTCCTCTCTCTTTGTTATTGATCTTTTGATGTTTTTCCATTGAACCTGAAGCAAGAAAAAAAGAAGCTGCTTTGTATGAAACAGACTGTCACAGTTTTGTATTGACCCCCAGTGTCCAATTTTATCCTTACATTTGTTCTATTACTGATATTGAGCATTAAATAAATCTTAAATGGCGGATGTGTTTTGTGGCGCAGTGGATATCGCCTCGAGACGCTAAGTTCAAATTCCAGTTGAATACATTGCATTCACTTACGCGCAGCTAACATTGGGAAAAGTATTAATTACTCTCTTTTCTCCAGTTACACTACCGGCCATAATTATTAGGTCACCCCAGTGTTTTAAAAAAAAGATGTATTTCATACTATTTTTTAGTATTTATTGCCAAGTGAATAATTGTAAATGAAAATAGAATGGTTCTTTGCAAAATTTTACAAGACAAACAGCGACAATTTACCCATCGCACCCTGTAGATTTGCCATATTTATATATATATATATATATATATATATATATATATATATATATATATATTTATTTACTACTGAATTATCGGTGCCAACATACACTACCAGCCATAATTATTAGGTCACCCCAGTGTTTTAAAAAAAAGATGTATTTCATACTATTTTTTTGTATTTATTGCCAAGTGAATAATTGTAAATGAAAATAGAATGATTCTTTGCAAAATTTTACAAGACAAACAGCGACAATTTACCCATCGCAGCCTGTAGATTTGCCATATTTATATATATATATATATATATATATATATATATATATATTTACTACTGAATTATCGGTGCCAATATACACTACCAGCCATAATTATTAGGTCACCCCAGTGTTTTAAAAAAAAGATGTATTTCATACTATTTTTTAGTATTTATTGCCAAGTGAATAATTGTAAATGAAAATAGAATGGTTCTTTGCAAAATTTTACAAGACAAACAGCGACAATTTACCCATCGCACCCTGTAGATTTGCCATATTTATATATAGATATATATATATATATTTACTACTGAATTATCGGTGCCAATATACACTACCAGCCATAATTATTAGGTCACCCAAGTGTTTAAAAAAAACGATGTATTTCATACTATTTTTTAGTATTTATTGCCAAGTGAATAATTCTAAATGAAAATAGAATGGTTCTTTTGTTAATACTGCACAATAAAATGTGCATCAAATGAATTTATAAATATTTAATAATTACTTATATTGCAGTTTCAGCAAAGAAAGAATGAAGAAAATTTAGGATCATTCAGACGAGTCCATCTTTGCTTCCTTGCCCTGTTCCTCTTTCTCATCACTTTCATACTATGTAACCCACTGCACACCAGTGGCAGTAAAACTGACTTGCTTGGGGTGAAATGATTATAAAAAATGTTAATGATACCATAATTTCTATGGATTTATAAGTGTTAAAATAAAAGATCAGAAATTGGAAGTAGAACGGGGATCTGACGCTCGGCATAATGGTAGCCTAAGATTGAAATTATGCAACTGATAACCATGTTCTGTCAGTAACACTTTCATTAATTCCTGAGTTCCGACTAATAATTTTCTTCCTGATTTACAATGCGTTTCGATTCCCAAACATTAGCTTTGAATTTGCATTTTACATATAATAACTGAGTTCTGTCTATAGTATTTTGACTCGATTTATTTGATTCTAACTTTCTTCATGATTATAAAATCATTCCGATACTAGAGACATTTGTATTTTATTTACTTTATATATGTAATAAATCGGAACTGTGGATCGTCTTTCATTTAATTACTGAACACTGACAATTTACAGATTGAAAGCATTCTAAATTGAAATAAGTCTCTCGCGCGCACTAAAAGTTTACTGGAAGTTGAAGAGAATGAGAAGCTTTAGCGATCTGAAATGGGAAAAAATAATATAATTCAAGAAGACAGGTAATCTCGATTGACCTTGGATTTAAATTTCGAAAATGTAGTTTACAGAGAAACAAGAGACGGAAAGATAGTTCCTCAAGACAGAAATGCGAATAACGTGTTAGAATGGAATTTATGGTTACATCTAGATATTTAACGAGACCTAGTTTCAAATACTAAGTCTATTCTGTCAATCATGCTCGTGATAATAGGTAACCAATGAAAACCACTTAGTTCTGATTCTTACTGCATTCCTATCATAAAACAATTAATGTATAATATACATATATAGTGGATTGCTTATCTCTTCTTTTCTGTTAGTAGTGGAGTGTCCGTTCTAGTGAAGGGTAGTTGTATACTGTTGCAGGTTAACGGAATTTGGCCTTGTTGTAGATAGCCCACTATAAGTCATAAAGAAAGGTTATAAACCAGGAAAATCAAATTGAGTTGAAAGATAACATTTTATATATAACGCATATCAATTAATGTTTCTATAATTGAAGTAATACATGAAGTGTAGGTCCAACGGAGGTTAAAATGTTCATGGCAATAAAATGCTGAAAGAGAATTAATGATTAGGAATTTGGGAGCGTGTAAATAAGGAATGTCTTTGATGTATTCGCTCCTTAGCTCAGTAAGTAGTTTTTGAGGCAGGAAAGAAGGAAAGAGGTAAGGAAGGCGAGCGTATTAAGCCGCTTGACTTAGGTCAAGGGAGATACTAATTACTCTCTTCTAGCTGTCGATGCTTTCTGTATCCGCTTGTTATATCTTCTTTTTGGATCACAGCAGCTCATTTGGGATTTCACACTTGTATTTGGTTCTGGGCTTCCCATTAGCTGATAAATAAAATTCGCATAGCCTCGCTAAATGGAAAATTAATATTTTTAGTTTTCAACCGGAACATCTGCGCGGAGCCGGCGGCGCAGCGACGACTTTTGGACATTTGCTTTTTAGTTGTGAATGCGCAAATATCCGGTCCATCTCTTTTGCTCGGTATCACCACACATATAATAATTCTTTTAGACCTGTATTATTTCTTTAATAATGACAACACCTTTTATCTTATATGTTATTTTGTAATTAGTAATAACCCTTCTAATTTTAAAAACAAAACTCAAAATTCTAGCTTTAAATCGATTTGAAAACAAACTTCCGGAATTGGTGGTTGATATGCAGTTATCTCCCTTGTGAATAGCCCGAATCGTAAAGGAAATTTTGAGGAAAACAATTTATTATTATAAAAATTTACATTTCGCCGTTAGCTGAAATGTTAACATTATCTTTCATTGATAAATGACAATGGGGTTATTTCCCCGGTTGCATACTTCAGGAATACGCGAGGAAAAATTATTCGAAATGAAGCCGAGGAAATAAATGAAAAAAATATATGTCATTAATATCATTTAATGTGGAAGTGACAGCGGAAACTTATCAGTTAATAAGCAAAATAAAGTGGGGATATATATTAATTTAATTTCTTAAGATAAATATAATAATTTTTTAGCTAAGAATGAGAGATGTGTGCGTATTTCAACGAACTAAGGATAGAGTGAGTGTGACAGTAGTGTAAGGATGAAACTAAGGTTTCTAGAAAAGTCCTCAGCCTGACCCACTTAGGAAAACCCGCTTTAGTAACATAAAAATACAAAATACACGTCTATTGAACAGGTTAACAGGCTCATCCCTTGTTCCCTGTTTAGGATGTGGTTTCGGGCTTTCTCTTTTCCAATCTTCTCACTTTGGTTTCTTTTGTTTTCAATTGGAGTAGATAGATCTATCTATCGCCCGGTTCACACTCCACCCACGTCTATTGAACAGGTTAAGAGGCTCATCCCTTGTTCCCTGTTTAGGATGTGGTTTCCGGCTTTCTCTTTTCTAATCTTCTCACTTTGGTTTCTTTTTGTTTTCAATTGAAGTAGATAGATCTATCTATCGCCCGGTTCACACTCCACCCACGTCTATTGAACAGGTTAAGAGGCTCATCACTTGTTCCCTGTTAAGGATGTGGTTTCCGGCTTTCTCTTTTCCAATCTTTTCACTATTATGTAGCCCCCTGCACATCAGTGGCGTTACCGCCTTGCTCGGGGTGATATGATAAAAAAAAAAAAAAACATTCCACCACATAAATGTTCAGAAGAAATCTTTGTGAAACCTATAATTTACATTATTTGCACTATTGCCCTCATCTTTGTTGCCATTTGTACGACGTTTCGGACGTTTTACGCTCCGGTCTTCTTCAGGTGCATGAACTTTCGAACCGAGCTCTTTAGTACGATCATTCCTCTTTTGGCAGTCATGAGTTATTTCCCTCTAACTGGACTCTCTAAGTTACTTGTTCACTGCAGCCTGGTATTGAACTTATAACTCTTTTGATCAACTCTATACACACTGGGCCATGCGTCCCTAAGCACAAGAACAACAGAATTTCTCGGACTATAAACCTAATCTTCAGTAATAACCCAGTGATAGAAATAAAAGGCTCGGTTCGAAATTCTTAGCACATGAAGAAGGCCGGAGTATACAACGGCCGAAACATCGTACAAATGGCAACAAAGATGAGGACAACAATCCGAATTATGTAAATAGTGTAGATGCTACTTCATCTCAGAAATATAGACATATCTACTAATGATGTTTCGCATTTTCTTGGTCACATATACGTCGTCACTTGGCATTGATTTTCTCTTTCGACCACATTTTCTTTTAAATTTTATAGCTATCTATTATAGATAGATAGATAGATAGATAGATAGATAGATAGATAGATATGAACAGACTGATAGATAGATAGATAGATAGATAGATAGATAGATAGATAGATATATTACGAAGACATAGATAGATAGATAGATAGATAGATAGATAGATAGATAGATAGATTACGAAGACATAGATAGATAGATAGATAGATAGATAGATAGATAGAAACTGAAAATGATAGATAGATAGATAGATAGATTACGAAGATATAGATAGATAGATAGATAGATAGATAGATAGATAGAAACTGAAAATGATGATGATAGATAGATAGATAGATAGATAGATAGATAGATAGATAGATAGATAGAAACTGAAAATGATAGATAGACAGATAGATTACGAAGACATAGATAGATAGATAGATAGATAGATAGATAGATAGATAGATAGATTACGAAGACATAGATAGATAGATAGATAGATAGATAGATAGATAGATAGATAGATAGGAACAAAGATACATCCTTGAGCCAATCAACAAAACAGATAATGTCTTCTTAGGATCATTTCACACTTTCCATATTCTTGTATACGTCGTCTTTGACGTTGCATTTCTTTTACGACAGCATCTTCATTTACATTATGGACTGATTGATCCAATGTGTTTTTGCTTTGATGACACGATTAACAGTTGAAAGGCTGATACCAACAATATCCGGGATCTCTCTGTAAGGCTTGCCAATGTGTTCGTGCAGCGTTACAATTTTCGTACGCTTCCTTGGAGTAACGTCCATTGCAGACAATTGCCATAAGACAACTAATCGACAGTCTAGACAATAGTATCTGTGAGTGATAAAAATCTGATGTAATCACTGATGACGCAATATTTTTTAAGGACAAACAAATTTCATCATACTCCTCGAAAATAGATTCATATTATAGTATGTCACTGCAAAATAATCTAATATAGGAAAATAAAAATCGATTATAGCCTGTAGTTCTATTAGTTCAAAAATTGAACGTATGGTGAAAGAAATCAAATCAAAAAAGATAGATATGAACAGACTGTCACAGATAGACAGATAGATAGATAGATAGATAGATAGATAGATAGATAGATAGATAGATAGATAGATAGATATGAACAGACTGATAGATAGATAGATAGATAGATAGATAGATAGATAGATAACGAATAGATAGATAGATAGATAATAAACAGATTGAGATAGATAGATAGATAGATAGATAGATATGAACAGACTGATAGATAGATAGATAGATAGATAGATAGATAGATAGATAGATAGATATGAACAAATATACACCCTTGAGCAAATTAACAGTTTGTTCATTTACCTTGATGACACGACTGATAGTTGAAAGGTTGACACCAACAATATCCGCGATATCTCTGTAAGCTTGCCAGTATTTTCATGCTGTATTACAATTTTCATCTGTGAGTGAATCTTGTTAGATTAAAAACGCTTTTTTCCTCAACTCGCCATAATGTATATATTTGTAGACGTGGGGCAATGGAATTTATTTTAGTGTGTACATTCATTCCTCTTCTTCGTCTTCTTCCTTCTGTCAGAACATAGGCGATCATGGCTCTACACAATATTCAGTCCTTTGTAGATGTTATAAAGTTTGTCTTTTTGATATTTACCCTAATACCTTTTATTTCAACACTTTCCACAAGCTCTTTACGCTGATTATGCACTTGTCTGTTATTTTTTTTTTAAATCCTGTCACCCCAAGCAAGCCATTCTACTGCCACTATAGCGCAGGGGGTTACACAGGGCGATAGACAAGTTAGGATGTACATAGGGGGAGAGTTGGAGAGAATGGGAGGGTTAGTGTGTTAGGAGGTGTCTATTGACCTTACATTTAAACTCCTGGAGGTTATAGCCGTCGGGGAAGCAAGCATGCGGAAGGGGATTCCACGGGCGGGAAGTGCGAGGAAAGAAGCTATTGGAGTAGAAATGTGGATGTCTAATTATTGTCAAAATGTTCTAACTCTTCCTTTCTTTTTATATGCGCGATAAATTTAAACTTACTATTTCTGATGCTAAATACAAGTGTTTAAATACATTTAAGCTAAAACTTCGTCTTTAATCAAAGTTTTAATCCATGATATTCTCAGCATCCGGCCGACCTGAAGCAGTCTACTACCGCGTTTAATTTCGTTGTTTTTCTTTTTTTACTTTTTTCAGCGCAGTTCTATCGAGTCTAAATCGATCCTCCATTTTCAATCCACTATAAGGTTGTATGAGAAACTGTTCAACCCACCTAAAATGATTTCAATATTTAAATTTTTGCAAATTTTTATGTCATTTGTAAAGTTTAAGATGTAAAAGAAAAAAAATGGTTTAAAAAAAAGTCCCCAAAATTTGATAATGAACACATTTACAAGTGGCGGTAATGCCGTACCGGCGACTGGTTTCAAAATGGATGCTCGATTTTACTATAACATTGTATGAGAAACTGATCCCCCACCAGAAAATGTTTAAATATTGAAATTTAAAAAAAAATAGCTTTACGATTGACAAAAAGAAAAACAACGAAATTAACAAAAACAAAGCGACCTCAACGCCAGTGGATTGAAAATGGAGACTCCATTTACTTTAACGTAGTATGAGAAACTGACCCCCCCCACAAAATAAAAAAAAATTGTTTAAATATTGTAATTTTTCAGTGTTTTTTTTTTTGTTGTTAATCGGAAAGTTTAAATAAGAATCGATAGGACTGCGCTGAAAAAGTAAAAAAAATAAAAAAGACGAAATTAAACGTGATGGTAGTCTGTTTCAGATCCGCCCAAGATCCTTCTGTAAAACCGCTTTTCTCTTGCATCAGATCTGTTCTTGATCTGGGAGGAGTTTGTTCAACATTACCTGCGATATAAGGCTACTGATATTAAATAATATTCCATTTCTAGTTTCTTTGTTTCTAAAGAAAATGTGATGTTTATTAATAACTTTCCTCGGCTTTTGGAAAAAATATTTCTTTACACCTTCGGTTTCTGTGTCAGATTTCATGACCCCCATTAAAACATCTTCTTTCCTATTTATAATAAAAATCATTTTTGATCAGAATATATGTTGCTGGAATTATATTGAGCTTAATCTGTTAACATTTAGTCAGTCTCTTTTTCATACTAACTGACAGATAGCAATAATATTCAAATTGAACATTTAGGAACTTACTGTCAGTTGAAATTTAAAAAATCATTTTTAAAAAATAAGTGTATAAGGTCGGTGCAAAAGGTTTTGTCAGTTTGTAAAGGGGGCATTTTAAATCATTGTAATCTATTTTATGCATATTGTTATTACTTAAACATATCACCATGATTAATTTATAACTTTTTTTTTATATTATTAAAGCATCATTCATATTTTCTGCAATATTCTCTCTCATGTTCTCCAGAGAACCCGCGACGTGTTTCATGTTGCGAATCTTTGCTCTCACCACAACATTAGACACCAGTTTTGGGTAGGCTTGTCACAGGTGATGATAAGTAACATCTTGCCCCATCCTGCATATCTTCCTAACCTAGCTCCCTGGGATTATTATCACTTATTATGAGGATGACAAAACCTTTTAGATGGCCTTAGTTTATGATCACGAGAGGAGATTGAACAAGAGTTAATTTCATATTTCACATCAAAATCCAAAGAATTTTACAAGCGAGGCATTCATAAGCTCAGATGGAATCATGTTATAGAGATAAAGGTCGTTTTTGTTATGAATAAAGATTTTCAAAACACAGTTTTTTTTTCATTTTCAAGATGAAATTTTAAATCGTCAAAAAGTTTTGCACCGACCTGATATTAATCTACTAATTGTTATCGGTCTTTCTACTAATATTCAGTTTTCCGTATTAAAAGATAAAAAAGGTTTTTACAGTTTATTTCTGCCTTCTAATTATTTTCTTTCTACGATTCATTGTCCTTCAATTTAACTCCCCTTTATTCTTTTTAATTTAGCCTCCTTTCCCTCTTGCAAACCATGTTTGCTTTGTTGTGTTGCTTCGTTTTGGTATAATTAGAAGATAACACAAACTTGATTTAATGTTGTTTATTTTTGGTATAAAACTTTAGGTTTTTCCATCAAGTTACAACCTTTAAATTTTGTGTGGATAAAGGAGCAGACTAGCTAAATTCTCCTTCACTGTGTGATGCTAGTAGTAAACGAGCCTATCCCTTCTGGACACTTGTAGTCAACTGTCGCGCCTTCCCCTTGTCAAATCTCCTTCAAAAAACTACTGTCCTACTTCTACTTCCTACTTCTTACTCCTACTCCTATCAAAAGAAACGGATCCATATTTTGCCGCCCAATTTTGAATTCTTGCGTCAGTGTGTTTATCTTTTTCTATTTTTAGAACACTCGGCATTTTATAGACACCTCTTCAAACGAATTCTTGAATTATCAGAAAACATGTTACTTAACGTAGATTATTCTGACATTAGCCGTATAGCCCGGCATTGCTCGGGTATAATGAAAGCTTTAAAACTAATCCATGGTCCTGGAGTTCAGACTCAGCTTAAAGAATATTTGAAATGATAAAATAATTGCGACAATTTACAAATCGAATCTAGTATATATATATATATTAGCAGTATAGCGCGGCGTTGCTCAGATGTAATGAAAGCTTTAAAACTAATCCATGGTCCTGGAGCTCAGACTCTTTGGACGTCGGCACGAAAGACTAAAAACCAATAGTTGTTTCCAGTTAAAGCGAAACCGTAGACTGAAAGAAAAATGAATGGATGTAAGTCAAATTCTGATTTCCTGGTATCGATATCAAATAAGTGTTTTTCGTCGTAAACTGAATTTTGAAGGCTAAATAAGTCCTCTGAGTAAATGGTATCATGGCTGAGACTAAGAACTACAATTATACCTACTTAGAACCAAACCCTAAGCAAAAACTAAAATAAAAGGGCTGAAAAATACAGACATGCAGGCAGATCAACAGACACACACACAAACATCTTGCCTTATATATATATATATATATATATATATATATATATATATATATATTGTCGATCTTCTGTACTATTGTAAGAACTGCAACCTTGAAACTTATGAATATCGTTTCTTATGTCTTTGCCTATGTGTGTATCAAATTTGATTAAAATCGGACCACTTCTTCTTTAACCCGATTTTTTCGGTTATCGATTTTCGATATTTATCTGGGGTACCTCGACACAAAACCTAGCTAAGAACACTTGCAGACACTTATAGTACAACTGTGTAAATTCTCAAGAAAATCGGATCAGCCGTTTCGGAGTCTATAGGTAAGGGACATACACACAGACACACGGACACACAGACAAAGTTCCACTTATAAATAAGTTTAGATTATTACACAGTGATTAGTTAATGATAATCGGCGTATGAATTTGATGTGTCGATTCGTAACTTTATTTCTATGTCTGTCGATTGAGCAAATCTTACGTCTAAAGTCACTAAATATATTTCAGATGTCCATTGATGTTAAATATTTCTTCCTTGGAAGCGATTAAAAATGTATTAATTTTGTCGCTATTTGCCATTAACATTTTAGAAATGAGTAATAAGTTTCTCAAAGTATTATGAGAATTTCCCTGCTGCGAGGTACTCCGAAATTGTTAATCGATCATGCAGTAAATTTTTGGTTAATTATTTATATGGCGATAATTTCTCAGATACTATATATTCGATCAAATTTGGATAGGAGAAATGAAAGAAGCGAAGACGTGAAGAGAGGGTTTCATAAATTCATAGATGGTAGAAATATCGCCCTCGAAGATTACGGTCAGATCTCTTTTTCAGAGACGAATATGCTTATTATCTGCACACATATATATTATTTTCACAACGTCACGTGAACCTATTAGCACGATTGCTTTAATTACATTAAAACGTGGTCGATTATATTAGATTTCTGGCCCCCGTGTTCAAACTTAGCTCTCGGCACATATGGTAAAAATATCGCCTCCGAAAAATACGGTCATATTTTTTTTCTTTTCAGAGACGAATGCTTATTATTTACACAAACATACATTATTTTTACAACGTCACGTGATCCCAGCATCACGACTGCATTCATTACAAACGAAACGAAATCGACTATATTTGTTTTCTGGCCATCCATGTTCAAACTGAACTGTCGGCAGCGACGTTTTATTCATATATAACACCTCTTTTTTAAAATGACTTTCTCTAGAAGATTCGATTCATCCTTTTAAAATTCTATTGCTGTTTCTTTTTCCCTTACCATATAAAATACGGTTCCATCTTTTATCTTTTCAGAGACGAATGCTTATTATTTAAACACACGTACATTATTTTAACAACGGTATTTACCAACCTTCCCACGTAAGGCTAGATGTGACACAAGGTTTATTTATTGTGGGTCTTCCCGGCCATATCAGTCAGTTAAGTGCCATACGTGATACACGCTTGGGCGATCATGTTTGGGAAGAGACATGACTGACTGCGCAGAAGATTATCCCGCAGTAGGTTGCCATTGCTTTCTGTTGTATACTGGTTGCCAACCAAGGCTATAGAACCCAATCTGTTCTGTTATTTAACCCATAAGTTGAGGGAATAGACGGATTAATACCTTTCTCAAGTGAATGCTAGGAATTCAACAGAAATTCGAACTCGGCTCTCCGATTTCTCGTTCCGATTCGATACCCACTGCGCCACAACGCACATCCGCGCCCATATACCCAGGTAAAAGTAGTCAACATTATTTTTACAACGTCACGTGATTCCAGCATCACGATTGCATTCATTACATCAAAACGAGGCGACTATATTTGTTTTCTGGCCATCCGTGTTCAAAATGAACTGTCGGCAGCGACGTTTTATTCATATATAACACCTCTTTTTTTAAATGACTTTCTCTGGAAGCTTCGATTCATCCTTTTAAAATTCTATTGCTGTTTCTTTTTCTCTTACCATATAATTTTTGTTCAACAATTTTTGATGGCGTGGTTACATCACACGTGTCATACAATATTTCCATAAATACCACTTTTCGGAGATTTTCTAAATCAGTGAACTTTGTTTTAACTGATTAAGGTGTCGCTTATATTTCAGACTTTGTCCCTGTACAATGTATGTCATTTTGCCTATCTGTCTTTCTAACGCCATTTCCCAGAATTCTTTTCTACTTTAGTTACATTTTAAGTAAAACCTTTTCTCCAGATTTAAACTATTTATTTAGATTATTATTTCTTGAGGTTTTCGCTTTACGTTCTGGTAGTAATTTATTAAAAACGGACATAATATTCCTTATGAACATCAGCTCTGCAGGAGACATCTCTGACACGGTATTCTGGTTTGGTGTTATTGTGAAAACAGTCTTTAATGTCTTCTCTCGCTAATGATTGACAGAAAAAGAACATTCAGAAATTGTTGTAGCATCAGTTCATCTGATTCGTCTCACTCAGACTTTGAAGTGCCTCTTTCAGCGTATCGACAAACTGTTCGGTTTGTCCTTTTGATCTTGGGTAATGAGGGATTGTTGTAATGTGCTCTATTGATAATGATTTACAGAAAAATAACATTCAGAAATTGTTGTAGCATCACTTCATCTGATTCCTCTCGCTCTGACTTTGTAGTGCCCCTTTAAGCGTATCGACAAACTGTTCGGTTTGTCCTTTTGATCATGGGTAATCAGGGATTGTTGCAATGTGCTCTATTGATAATGATTTACAGAAAAAGAACATCCAGAAATTGTTGTAGCATCACTACATCTGATTCCTCTCCCTCTGACTTTTTAGTACCTTTTTAAGCGTATCGACAAACTGTTCGGTTTGTCCTTTTGATCTTGGGTAATAGGGGATTGTTGTAATGTGCTCTATTGCTAATGATTTACAGAAAGAATTATACTCTCCAACCCGTAAATTGTGTCCCATTATATTATAGTCTCAGGTACACGAAACCGTGCAAAATTCTCGTGTAAAAAATTATCTCTACCGCGGTAATCGGTCTTCTCCATTTCAATATTTCTGGCCTTTTAGTGTAACTATCGACTACCACTAGATAGTATGTTTCGTTTGACGTTCCGGCGAAGTCTGTATATGCTCTGGATCATCGAATATCGGTTTTCAGCCAAGGTTGAAATTTTATTGGCGGTGACTTTGTTGCCAGAGTACAACCCCCGCATGATTTTGCGAAATGTTTAAAATATTGATCCATTTTCGGTCAATATGTCTAATATCTCATTAAGGATTGCATTGTAAAAAATTCTGGATGCCTTATGTGAAATTATTATTATTATCTTTTAAATAATATCTCCCCGAGCAAGGCGGTAACGCCACTGATGTGCAGTTGGCTACATAGGAGTGAAAAGATTGGAAAAGAGAAAACCGGAAACCGCATCCTAAACAGGAAACAAGGGGTGAGCCTCTTCACCTGTTCAATAGACGTGGGTGGAGTGTGAACCGGGCGATAGTTTAGTCTATCAACTCAAATTGAAAAAATAGTGAGAATATTGGAAAAGAGAAAACCGGAAACCGCATCCTAAACAGGAAACAAGGGATGAGCCTCTTCACCTGTTCAATAGACGTGGGTGGAGTATACGTTTTTGCAACGATACTGATATCACAATTTTTTCTGCGTACATATGAATATTACTGCATAATAAAAATCCGTTATTTTCTGTAATATTAAATATCTATTGTTTCCTTCAAATTGTATTTATTTTTTATTTTTATTATTATAACGTCGATTTTCTCAAACTTAATTCTTATTTCCTTTAATGTTATAGGCAGTTATCTTACTGTATTGCATAATAAATTATTGATTTCATATTCGGCATCTTACAACACAATTACTGCGTCTTTCAGTGGTTTGCAGAATTTTGGGATTAATCTAGATAGTTCATCTGCATGATTTAATTATTTTGTTGGTAGATTCTCCATTTTATAATTATAGTTTAATAGAATAGTTCTCTAGCACCAAAGGCTATTCTCTGTATGTGTAGGAACACCCTTTTTGATCCATTGATCGACAGTAATTGAAGATGATCTTTCTGTAGTGTGATTTTTCTACTGTGTACGAATTTATGATATCTTTCGCAGCAAAAATGATAGCTAGGGCCTCTCTTTCTATCTGGCTGTAATTTTTTTCAGCTGCTATTAATGATCTTGAACCATGAGTTATTGGTTTTGTTTTTTCGTCTTCATATTTGTGTCCTACCACCGTTCCAGTACCCGAATCACTTGCATCTGATACAACCATGAAGGACTATACAAATTTAACCGGCTTATAAATAAGTTTATATATATATATATATATATATATATATATATATTTGTAAACAAGTTATTACGCGATCTAGGTTTCTACCATGAGTGATTCCTTCAGGCAATTTGCAATAACTAAAAATCTAGGTCGCATAATAACTCCTTTCTAAATGTAAATTATTTAAAAGCTTTACAATATAATTGTATTGAACACTTTTTAATATAAATGGGAACGGATCTAATCTTATTATGACCAAAAACGAAACAATATATATATATATATATATACTGCTCAAAAATATTAGAGGTACTCTTCGAAAACACATCAGATCCAAACCGGGGAAAAATGATCTTGAATATCTTTCCTGATAATAAGCAGATGATGTATTAGGGACAAAATGATGCCACATAATTTGATAGAAATGAAAATGATCACCCTATAGAGGGGGGAAATCAAAGACACCTCAAAATTAAAAATTAAAAAATGATCGAACAGACTGGTCCATTTTGCCAAAATGTCATTTAAAAACTGAAAATGATTCTCACTAGTTTGTGTAAGCCCTACGTGCTTGACAACGTCGGAGCATGCCCCTAATGAGACAACGGGTGGTGTCTTATGGGATCTCCTCCCAATTCTGAACCAGGACATCACTGAGTTCCTGGACAGTCTGAGGGGCAACTTGGCGATACCGAGTTGACATAAACATAATGTTGCAGAGGTGTTCTATTGGGTTTAGGTCAGGTGAACCTAGGGGCCTGTCAATGGTATCAATTCCTTCATCCTCCAAAAACTGTCTACATACTCTAGCCATATGAGGTCGGGCATTGTCGTAAACCAGGAGGAACCCAGGTCCCACTGCACCAGCGTAGATTCTGACAACTGGTACAAGGATTTCGTCCCGATACCTAATAGTAGTCAGTGTCCCGTTATCTAAACTGTAGAGGTCTGTGCGTCTATCTAGGGATATGCCTCCGCAGACCATCACTGACCCACCATCGAGCCGGACATGCTGAATGAAGTTGCAGGCAGCATAACGTTCTCAACGGCAACTCCAGATCCTATCACTTCTGTCGCATAAGCTCAGATTAAACCTGTTCTTTTCAGTGAAGAGCATGGTGCGCCAGTGGCGGAGATGTGAATTCTGGTGATCTATGGCAAATGCCAAGCGAGATCTCAGGTACTGGGCAGTGATCACAAGGCCCCATACAGGACGTCCTCATGGAGACTGTTTCTTATTGTTTGTTCAGAAACCTTAGCACCAGTGTAGAGCTCTGGCTGTGCTCATGCTGTTCCTCCGTCGTAGATACCAATCCTACTTCGGGTTTAAGGATCTTCTACGGCCATATCCAGCTCTCCTGGAATGACTACCTATCTCCTGGAATCTCCCCCATGCTCTTGAGACTGCGCTGGGAGACACAGCAAACCTTCTTGCGACGGCACGTATTGATGTACCATCCCGGAGGAGTTGCATTACTTGTGCAACCTCTGTAGCGTCTAGGTACCGCATCATGCTATCAACAGAGATGTTGATCCAAGACAAATGAAAATCATACAGCAGTAGATGAGAAGAGATAAGTATCAGTGGCCTTAACCATTCCTGTTTTGGGTGGGTGTCTCATTGTTGCCCCTCTGAAGCACCTGTTGTTGATTTCATTAACAACAAAGCAACTGAAACTGATTAAAGCTACTTAACTGATCAGATCATTATCTCAAAAGTTTAACTGATAGGTTGCTATACTCTTATTAAAAAGTGTCCCTCTAATTTTTTTGAGCTGTGTATATTCATATAGATGACAGAATAAAAGAAAGGACAAAGAAATAATCTTTACACATCTCCCAGATAATCATCTTTGTCTCTAAAACTGAAGCTGAATTATGAGTTCATAATCTTATATACCCATGTCTGAGAGGCTCATTACAAACCCGAAGTAATTTTCGTCTAAACTTCAAAATCGAAAATGCCTGATATTTTATATATCAATGATAATTTTAATAAAATACCTATAACCCAATTTCTTTAGATAGTAACAGTTTGTAATTATGCAAAATTAATTCGAATTCATATCAACAATAATGGGAGAGAATAATTTTCGGCAGAGAATAATCTTCGGCTGTTCGATGACTACTTATCAACTTTATCTCCAATAAACCTGACAGAGCAGGCACAATGCATTTATGCATATACCAGCAGTATAGCCCGGCGTTGCTCGGGTGTAACGGAAGCTTTAAAACTAATCCATGGTCCTGGAGCTCAGACTCTTTGGACGTTGGCACGAAAGACTAAAAAGCAATAGTTGTTTCCAGTTAAAACGAAATCGTAGACTGAAAGAAAAATAAAAAGGCAAATTTTGATTTCCTGGTATCGATATCAAATAAATTTCTTTCGTCGTGAACTGAATTTTGAAGGTTAAATACGTCCTCTGAGTAAATGGTATCATGGCTGAGACCAGGAAGTAGAATTATATCTACTTAGAGCCAAACCCGAAGCAAAAAACTAAAATAAAAGGGCGGAAAAAACACAAACATCCAGGCAGATATACAGATACACACACAAACATCTTGCCTCTTATATATATTTTTATATATTATTTATTTTTTGCACTATTGTAAGAACAGCAACCTTAAAACTTTTGAATATCGTTTCTTATGTCTTTGTCTTTGAGTGCATCAAATTTGATTAAAATCGGACGACTCCTGCTATAACCCGATTTTTTCGATTATCGATTTTCGATATTTATCTGGGGTACCTCGACACAAAACATAGCTAAGAACACTCGCAGACGCTTATAGTACAACTGTGTAAATTTTCAAGAAAATCGGTTCAGCCTTTTTGGAATCTATAGGGAACGGACACACATATACAGAGACCCACACACACATGCACACAGAGAAAAGGTTCCATTTATAAATAAGTTTAGATCATTTCGGTGTAGGTTAAGTTACTTCAGATAAAAAATAACGTTGAGACAAAATAATTCTTTGAAACATTTATAACAGACCTCTGGTGTAAATCTTTTTTTGTTTGTTCACGTGCTTTTGTCCAAAGACTTATGCTTCAGTTATAACACACTAAAGATATTATAGATGTGCAGAGCAATATAATGAAGTTTGAGATTGTAGTGATTGAATTTTGATGATCAAATCTAATTTAAAATTTCAAGATAAGAGGACATTTGGGAAATATTTGATGAAAACCCGAAAGGTTTTTCCCTGGAAGCAAGCAAAATCCTGAATATAAATTAATATCAAATCACATGTAAAAAAATCAGACACGTATTTCTGCTTTTACTGAAGACATGGTCTACTATGTCTTTATTTGTGCGTAGTCTGTCAGTTAAATGCCATATATGATACTAGCTTGGGCAGAAGATTCTCCCGGAATAAGTTGCTATTAATTTCTGCGGTAGACAGATTGCTAACCAAGGTTATAGAATCCAATCTGTCATGGCTTCTAATATATTGCTGGAGGGTAACGAGATTGATTAATACATTTCGAATTGGTATTCACTCGTAAATGAATGCAACGAACACAACTGGAATTCAAACTCGTCTGTACGGGTCCTGGACATGACGATAAACTGCATTCGGCAGCAAGGTTTCTGATTGAGAGGTTGAGAGGAGCATGGAACGACGTCTTAATTGCTGTTGCTGTCAGGTTCCAGCTATAGGCAAATAGCTAACTCCCAAACTGCGGTCAAATCACCATGAATGTATAAAAATACACTTTTATAGAAATTGGAGTAGATAGATCTATCTCCACCCACGTCTATTGAACAGGTTAAGAGGCTCATCCGTTGTTCCCTGTTTAGGATGTGGTTTCCGGCTTTCTCTTTTCCAATCATTTCACTATTACGTAGCCCCCTGCACATCAGTGGCCGTACCGCCATGCTAGGAGTGATACGATTAAAAAATTATATACGCATAAAAATTGACTTTTGTAGAAAAGTATACATTTAGAAGGAAAAGTATTACAAGCAGTCAGTCAGTTAAAGTGCCATAAGTGATACACGCTTGGGCGATCATGTCTCGAAAGAGACATGACTGACTGGGCAGAAGATTATCCCGCAGTAGGTTGCCATTGCTTTCTTCGGTAGACTGGTTGCCGACCAATGCTATAGAATCCAATCTCTCCTGCTATTTAACCCATAACTTGAAGGAAGAGACGGATTAATACCTTTCCCATTTCTGAAAAAAAGAAACATATTAACATAACAAATTTATGAAAGAGAAATTATTTTAACAAAACATTTTAAATACAAAAGTAGAAGATATTTTCAGGTGTCTAAAATATAGAATAATAAAAACAAAAAAAATTAATTAAAATGTAACGAAATCAACCTTCTCACTATAACCGAACATTAAAAAAACCTTAAAGTCCCACCTTTTTGGCATTAAATAACCCACAGAGGTCGATATGTCGTTAAACAAAATTCAAACTTAATATAGTATTTCCAATTTCGCGTTCAGAGCCGATATTCAGTGCACCATAATTGTAGAACGGGCTTTAGATTTTGAATTTTGCTATATCTCTTTGTCCTTACCCAATTTTCCATACAAAGAAAAACCTCAGGATGTGTTCTCGCTGTTTTCCTTTTCAGAACTCTCCCCATTTTCCTGCACCTTGTATCTCTTTTTGTTTTCGCTCCTAAACATTGTTCCTCCATCTTTTAACTGCAGATCAGGTAACGTTTTCTTTTGCTCCTTCTTTCTTTGTTTAGTATCTTTTCTTCTTCTTCTTCTTCTTCTTCTTCTTCTTCTTCTTCTTCTTCTTCTTCTTCTTCTTCTCTTCTTCTAATTCCTCCTCCTCCTTGTCCTTCTCCTCTGCCTCGTCCTCGTTTTAGTCTTTTTGTTTTCGCTCCGAAACTTTGTTCCCCTAATCTATTTACGGCAGCTCACTAAGTAGGTTATGCATTACTTCCTGTGGCTCTCTTGCCTTCAATATATCTCCGTAGCATAGGATATTCCAAGAACATTTTCCCAGTTTTGTGCCCCAGATGTTTCAACTATCGGTTTTTGATTTTACGTAAAGCTGTCTTCTTGCTTGCATTTTCTATAAAACTTTGTCTTTTCTCTCAGGATTGTCCAAGCTATCCTCAGCATGATTCTACAGATGCATGTTTGTTTTACAAGCACGACAAACAACAGTAACTTTAACAGCGGGAGAGTAATTAACAACCTTCCAGATGGTTTTGTGTAAATTGATGAAAGAAAAACAACTGGAATTATTGGTAAAAAACAATCAAACCGTGAAGCGAGGACCATCGTTTTCGAACCTCGTGACTTACAGAATCACAAATAATGTATATATATATATATATATATATATACATTTTAGAGTTACAGAATCACAAATAATATATATATATATATATATATATATATATACATACACACACACACACACACACGCATATATATATATATATAATAAAATAAATTTCGATGTTCAAAACTGCTGAATGATCATTTCAACTTGAAAATCCCTAAGATACATTTCACATCTCATCGGCAACATGATCATTCAACAGTTTTGAACATCGAAATTTATTTTATTTTATAATTCGTTCTGTAATTTTAATTACATTAGGCTCTCCTTCTGTATGATTTTTTAATATTAAAATTTTAATATTAATTAGGACCATGTTTTTGGGATTTACCTTCCTTCCATTCCGTTTGGATTGACGGCTACGACCTCCAGAAATTTAAAAGCAAAGTTAATACTCACCTACTAACCACTGGACTCTATCTCTCTCCCCTCCCCTGTATAATCTTCACGTTCTCTCCGCCCATGTATCTGTCATCGCACCTGCTTTCTATTGTTCCTTTCTAACTAGCTTGTACTCCTCACTCTTTTCTAATTAATCTTTTTACATTTATGTAACCCCCTGCACATCAGTGGCGTTTCTGCCTTGCTCGGGGTGAAATGATTAAAAATATATATATATATATATATATATATATATATATATATATATATATATATATATATAAGAGAAGAAGCCGGATGACTTGGGGACTTTCAACAGTGCGACATTAAAATGACAAGTTCATATCGAAATAATTACATAATCTAGTAATTCGCGATTTGCACAACACCGAACAAAAGTTTAGTAAGGTAACCTACATAGAAAAAGCAATAACAGCTACTGGACTTAAGAAACTTATTTTCCTGATAATTGTTTTTAATAGAAAGATTTTTAGCATTCAACCGAAAATATCACTGGCTGCTCGGTCAATGAATGCCGAATATACCTTTATTAGAGACATGACTGACTGGGCAGAAGATTATCCCGCAGTAGGTTGCCATTATTTTCTGCGGTAGACTGGTTACCAGCAAAGGCTATAGAACCCAATCTGTCTTGTTATTTGACCTATAGCTGAAGTGAGTAGTGATGGATTATATTACATTATTAGATTAAGTATAGTTAGTAGGGTATCAGTTTATTACTTCATAACAATAGAAAACTGAACCCCCACTTTATGCCCAGTCGAAGTTTTAATTATCTTTCCAACCATTATATTTAGTCAATCAGTTAAGTGCCATATTGATACACGCTTTGGGCGATCATGACTCGAACGAGTCATAACTGACTGGGTAGAAGATTATCCCGCAGTAGGTTGCCATTGCTTTCTGCGGTAGACTGTTTGCCAGCCAAGGCTAAAGAACCCAATCTGTCTTGTTATTTGGCCTATAGCTGAAGTGAGAAATTTTTATATTAAGTATAATTTGTGGGGGATCAGTTTAGTACTTCATTCCAATAGAAAAACGATCCCCAGCTTTACGCCCAGTAGAAGTTTTAATTATATTTCCAACTATTATATTCAGTAATTCAG